>JAVVLW010002915.1:0-11000 GCA_034401795.1 Chaetoderma sp. LZ-2023a
ATGAATGATCTACCCTAACATATGCAAGCACATGTCATTAATACTGTTCGCTGATGACACAAATGCTTTTTGCTGCGATGACAACATAGACACCTTATACAGAAAAACAAATAAGGAAATGGAAGAAATTACTTTCAATAAACAAATTATCGCTGAATGTTGACAAAACAAATTATATGTTATTTACAAATCTCAAACTAAAAAAAGATGAAATTCCAAAAATCTACATTAACAAAAAAGAAATTGAGGAGGCCCTATTTGCCAAATTCTTGGGAGTATATTTGGATAAACATTTGACCTGGGCTAAACAAATCGAGATGGTAACAGCAAAGGTGGCAAGAGGTATAGGTGTCATACAAAGACTAAAACCTTACATGACACCAGCTACAATTAAAACTCTATACTGCACCCTTGTTCTTCCGCATCTCACCTACTGTAACGTTATCTGGACGAATACACACAAAAGCAACCTAACAAAACTACAAAGTCTACAGAAAAAGGCACTAAAACTCTTTTCTAAACCGGCAAAGGGCCAGAATATATTCAAGTCAGAAAAGCTATTAAAACTAAAGGACATAGGCAAACTACAGATGTACACCATTGTAAAGGAGTTTCACAACAATACATTACCACAATCCATAGCCTCCAATTTCACACTAAGCACCGACATCCACAAACACAACACTAGGACAAAACACAATTTACACACTCAATTTACACGAACAGAAATAGGAAAACGACGAATTACAATAGCAGCCACAAAACTATGGAACAGCACCAGTACAAAAATATGCCATAGTATATTAAACCTGAAATCCTTTAAGAAGATTGCCAGGGAATCTATGATCGACAAATACTAAATTAATATATTTATACCTGATGGTCACAGATTCTCTGCTAATTAATAATAATACAAGCCTCCACCACCACTATAGATAAACTAACCTAACCTAATAATTGAAGTAAGAAGTCTAAACACAAACATACTTCACAGTTTACTTTCACTACTACTACACCTAAATAGCCCACATACGATCAACGCACCTATCGATTCTTAACAACTCTAACTATCTCAACTTTATATTACAGTGATGAGCTCTTCGCTGCCCCCCACCCCACCCTCAGTGGCATACAAAGGTCCTATATAATAATAAACCACTCCAAACTAAATTTAAATAAAATGAGATAATGATGTAATTAGGGAGTATATGTATAATATATGTTTAATTAAGTCAGTAAATATGTATGAGTGTATTTAAATATTAATGCCATAAATATGTGTTTGAATGTCGTGTGTTTTATGTTTGTACACATAGTGGCATATATCTAGGTAGACATCAAAGAAGGAACAGCCCTAACCACCCACCGCTTAAAGGAAGACATATGTATTAAATACATGTATATATGACATATATATCAAAGTTTATGTCCGAACTCCACAAAACAAACCAAAATAGTCCTGGACTTCCTATTATTGGCCCTGATATCTCTAAAAACAATGATTTTAACCAAATTATATGTATTTGAACCATTTTAGACCATGTTTCTAGCTTAGACTCCCAATAGCATTACCCAAAAAGTCCCAGACTTCCTGTATTTAGAAGTTTGTTGAAACCCTGGTATGTGTGTATGTATGTGTATGTTTGTAAATATGTACATTATAAGTCTGAGGCGAGACTCATATCCTTTCTAACCGAAAATCTGTATGGCTAATAAAATCCCCAAATAGGTTAATTTACTGGCTAATAATGCCAGAAAGGTAGTCAAGTCCCTGTATAGGTCTTCATATCAAGGTAGCGTTTCAGCATTCTGTCACTGTGCCACTGTCTTGTGTGTCATATATATGTTAATGTATAAATGTTTTTGTAATGTGTGTAAGGAGCCCATCACTCAATAGGCCATGCCTTTGATGGACTGCCTGTTTGGATTATATTTACATGTATAGAAAAAACCATGAAATAAAAGCAACTTTGAACTTTGAATAATAATAATAATAATATTGTAAACAAGATATGCATGTGTTTTCCTCATTCCCATGTGTGTGTGTGTGTGTGTGTGTGTGTGTGTGTGCATGTGTTAATTGTCTTTTGTCTTAAATGTATACATGTAAATATTATATTATCTTCACCCATGATCCAACCATCACTGAATTATATATTTATTATATGTTAAATGTAAGGGGTCCACTGCTGTATAGGCTCAGCCTTTGGTGGACTGCCTGTTGTGTAAATGTAAAATCTATGTGTTATATGAAAATAAATAATTTTGAATCTTGAATCTTGAACTGTATCTGTCAGTAATTAGTATTCCCCTTAATTTGGTTAAGCTTTCATTTTCAATTTGCATATTAGATTAATTAAATTAACCTTAGTTGTTGTTCTTTTCTAGAGTCTTGTTCCAAAGCACGAAAATCAATAGACAGAAGAGTGAGAATTCCATTAACTGTGTCAATTCCTGAAAGTATCTTAAGAATTCCCTTTTTTTGTTGTTTCCAAACTTCGCTGGAATCGACCGGCGCACAGAGAGCCATTCGAACAAGACACGGTAACACAGGCCGAATCTCTTGTTCTGAGAACGTTGACAGCTTCTCGATGTTGACAGATTGCATCGCCGAAAATATATCCGGGCTAATTGGCTTCAAAGATTCACATTCCATCTTCTTTTTTGTCTATTAAAATTTAGAGGCAAATTCTTTAACGAATGGGGGCTGCCATTTTTTGTTGTTGTTCGGGAAATTCCCTCGTAAGAGGCACCAACAGCAGATCATCATATGAAGCATTATTCATGCGCTGGTCTTGATCAACAAAAAGTCAACCAGATAACAGAATATATTCCATATAACTGTAGCATGTGTACTGACAACCTGCTATATAATGCAGTTATGCCGGTGTCATCATCCTCAGGATCAAGCAGCATAGCACCTCGCAAAACAACAGTACCTGCCAATGCTGCACTTGAACCAGGATCAAAGAACACATCATCGATGAAAGCAGGATCCGTAAACATTGCATTCTCTACACGTCTGATCTCTACAAACGTAGCTCAAAACAAAAGTCTAGATCACCCAGTAGAAGAAAGTAAAAACGCAGGAACGTGCTCATCTGAAATGCAAGCTGACAACACCGTTCTTCCCGGATCTGTCAGTTGCGTGTTATCAGAAGCGGAACCTGGCAACAAAGCATCACCTGAAGTAATATCTGTTGACAGTACCTCGCCAGAAACGATTTATTTCATCTTGAGAACGGCTCTCCAAGTGTGATACCAGCGATCGAAAAGAAAAAGAAGAAGAAGAAACGATTCCAAGAAGCCTAGATCCTCCGCCAACACAACCACGTCAAAATAACATTACCAGCTGCGCCAGTAAGAGCACAAATGCATCTGCAAATAGTGAGGCACAGCTAGCTCAGCTTAAATTTTTCATCTCCACATTAGAGCAGAAAATCAATGATCAGGAAAGAACAATTTCATTACTGCAGCTATCAATGGGTGCTAGAAACTCCATCAATACCAGCACAGGTCATACAACCGAGCCAGGCATGGTCCATAGCCAGATAGAACTGCTCGAGCAACGTCTCGACATTATGATGAAATGTCAAGAGCTAAACATGGCTTCCCATGAGTCAACCATACTGTCTATGTTAAGTCACTTGGAGAGAAAGTTAAATGAACTGACCCAACCCAACCTAGTCAATGGTCAACAACCCCTTCAATATCAGCATTATCCATCACCTTATGGACCACATTTCTCCCAATACCCATATCAGCTACCACCACCACCACCACCACCACAACGGACAGTGCTGCCTACTCATCCTCTTCATCTGGTATACTTTCAGCCAATGCTGTATCCGCCAGTACCACATCATGTTCCATTTATCACCACCTCCATTGCCCAGGGGTCATGCATAGTTACTCAGACCCTCGATCCCCTGAATTTAATCAACTTCCCCCAACCAATCTCAGAACTCAGGCTTTGTTCTTCCACCTCAGTCAGAAAGGCCACCAATGCCTCAGGTATACCAACAATTGCTACCTCATAGCTCCTTAGATCTCTGCCTGCCACCCGGATTTGATCAACTTCACACTAACCATTTGCGGAACCAGTGTATTATTCCACCGTCTTTGTTATTGAGACCACCACTGCCTCCGGAATACCAGCAGCTGCCACAAATATCTTTAGATCATCCATTGCAGCCTATAAGTCGGATACCTAGCCAGGATCAAGATCAGCAAGTTACACCTGACCATCAGTTGGCAACACACCGACCACCAATACAAACCCGCCGCCAGTCAAATCAACCACAGCTAATTGGGCGGCAATGGAGGGCAGAACCCGCGACTCAACCACCGCGCTTCCAGCCACCATCTCTGGATAGACCTTTGCCTCAGCACACAAAAATAATTCCTCAACCACAGTCAAACGTGTCTAAAAATCCAACCATGTCTAAAAATCAAGCCGTACCTCAACAGACGTGTTCTCAGCCACTAGTCAAAGAGTCTTCCTCATCGTGGCGACCTACGGTTACAACAACAAACGTAACGAATGAGGAGAACTACACTATAGCACAGTCTGTTTTAGTGGCGGAAGGCCGCTGCACCAGACCACCAGAAACTCAACCACAAATAATTCTTGCACCACTATCTCTGGACAAGGCCAGCATACTGCAATCAAGAAACTCCTAAGATCGGTAACCTTCAATGTAGAAGGCATTAAGGGAAATGCACCATATGCACAGGAAATTGCACAGTCCACTGATATCCTCTGTCAGCAGGAGCACTGGCTGTGGGACTTTAAGAAGGACGATATTCAGAAATATTTCCCCGACTTCCAGTACTACATTGTATCAGTTGACTCCGACACACCTACCTGTAGATTTGAAAGGCGATGGTGTTACAGTGGGGTTATGATCATGTGGCACAGAGAAATACATGACCACGTCAAACCTCTGAAAGAAGGAAATGAGCACATCATTGCTGTCCAAATTGTCTCAGAACCTAAACCATATCTTTTGATCAGCTCATACATGCCCACAGCAGGTTATATAGATTCGGCGAGCAAGTATTCAGAATCATTGGATATCATCCACATACTGATAGAGAATTACAATGGCTCTCACCACATTATCTGGTGTGGTGACATTAATGGTACTATCCTGTCTAGAAGGAATAAGTCTGATGCCCTGCTACAGCAATTCCTTAGTGAACACATGCTTGCCACGGTCAGCAACATTGCAGACAAACCAACCTATATTCACGGGAAGAACTGCTCGCAGATCGATTATTTCTTTAGCACACGAGCCAAATAGCATTTGACGTCGTAGATCATTCATCACTAAAGTGTAAGCTGTACGAACAGGGTATCAATCTTCATCTGCTACAGATTATCGATAACTTGTATTCCGGATTAGCAGCAACAGTAAAATGGAAACGTTGCCTAAGTCAGCCATTCCCAATTCAGCAAGGAGTTCGTCAAGGAGGGATCCTCTCCACCGGATTATACAAAGTATATATCAACAGCTTACTGAACCAACTCGAGTCAGCACAGCTTGGGATGTTCATAGCTACCCAATACATGGGATGCCCAACAGTCGCAGACGATGTAACCCTTATTATCACCTCAAGTGAAGAACTACAATGTATGCTCGACACAGCCTATCAGTACTCAGTTCGAGAATGATATAACATTCACCCAGAGAAATCGACAATTATCCTCAAACTTAAACCAAATAGACCTGCAACACATCTCTCAACAATGCAATGGCACCTCGATCACATAGATGTACCAGTATCACCAACAGCTACACACCTAGGATTAATCCGTACCTTCTCACAAGAACAGACTATTAATGTTCATGCACAAGAAGAACACTGTATAGCCTCACCGGTACAGGCCTCCATGGCACAAACGGAATATCGCCCAAGACATGCTACCACATATTGTCGCTGTACGTCATCCCACACTTAATGTACGGTCTCGAGGTGTTCGTTCTGCAGAAAAAACAACTCGACTTGCTAGAGAACTTCTTTGTTGATATCCTGAGAAAAATCCAAGGACTCCCAACGCGTACTGCCAAGTGTGGCGTGTATCTACTACTTGGTTCACGACCACTTACAGCCGAACTGCATCTAAGATAATTAACAACATTAGGAAACATACTTAGAAGCCATAATGAGGCTATTGTAAACATCCTTGTACGACAACTGGCACTGAAAGCAGAAAACGTGGGTAGCTGGTTCACATACATAAACAAGCTACTCCTTGAGTATGACCTACCACCAATAGTAGAATTTATTCAGAACACACTGACCAAGACAGCCTGGAAATCCTCTGTATACCGTGCCGTTGACAACTACTGGAATGGGATACTGCAGGACGAATGTAGCCTGAAAAGCACATTAGCAAATCATAATGTTAGCATTCTGTCAATTGGAAAGCTCCACCCATCAGTACAATCGGTCGAAGATGATACAAAGGATGTTAAAAGAAGCGTGATTAAAGCACGTCTTATCACCGGAACATACCTGGTTCAGTCTACACTCAGCAAGTTCAGTCAGAATGGTGTCACCCCCATATGTCGCCTTTGTCAATCAGCAGAAGAGGACTACTCACATTTTCTGATGCATTGCGGAACCTTACATTCACATAGACGACATTATCTGTCAGAACTGAAGGCACTGTTTATAGACGCACTGGGTCCTGGGGCATGGATACACCTCTGTGGAGATGACAACCTGCTACTGCAACTCATCATTGACTGTACTGCCCTGACCACTACAGACGCCCTGCCAAATTGCCCTGACCTGCTTCTCAACATTGAACACCTCACTAGAAGACTCTGCTATGATCTACACTGTAATAGGTGCTTCCTTATCTACCTACTACCATAACAGCGCTCTGCGAAATACTTCACATACCAGCTATATAGGACTTGTACATTGGACCCTTATGCTCGGACTTGCATGTATGTAACATGGACGAATGGAACACTATTAGCCTTACATGTGCTTTAACTAATTAATTGGACTTTTGTGTCAATAGACTTATACGGACCACTGTACGTGGGTGCTCCTATCAAGAGGAGGATGATCCAAACAACAACAACATACATACAAGAACACACAAATAAAACTAGAGAACAGCGCCACGCGAACCCTTAGCGTGCGCACACACACACACACACACACACACACACACACACACACACACACACACACACACACACACACACACACACACACACACACACACACACACACACACACACACACATGCGCACAGACCTGTAATAGTATATAGCCAAAATTCAAAAGATGTGAAATGATCCACTCTAGGTGGTTAACAGACATGGTGTGAAGTGTTTAAGATATTAAAAGGGATATATGATGGTGAAGTCACTGGAGACATGCTGGAGCATAGGCACATTTAGCTTGATGTCATACTCATATGCTACTCCCTATGTAATAGATATAAATAGGAGAGGGTACGACGTCACACTAAAAGTACCTATGTGCTGGAGCTGGCAACCTTTACATCAACAAAGGGTCACAACTTAAAGCTAGAAAAGAAGAGATCCAGACTAGATTTAAGAAGATATGCATTTACAAACAGAGTAAACTAATACAGGCTGAAACCGTGTTTGCATTTGAGGTTGGGTTGGATGCTTTTTGGCAGAATCTGGAGGTTAAATATGATTTCACAGCAGACTACAAGTTGCCAGGAAGTCTCGTGAAAGGAGAGTTTAAGCTAAAGAAGCTAAAATGGCAGCCCCCCAAATGCTTCTACCCACTTCGTAAAATAATCTTGTAATATGAGGATGTATTTATTTCCTTCATCCGTCATATTCAAGCGTCCGAGAACATCAATATCCACTCGCTCCCATGGTGCACCAACAACTTTAACTTGTAGAGGTGCGGAATGGTGCTGGCCAACAGCGAGTCTTTAACATGGGACACATTTGGCAACCCATGCCTTCACACTATTCCGCATCCCAATCCAGTGGAATCTCTGTTTTATCTGCATGATAGTTCGTTCGATGGCTATGTGTCAAGCGTTATTGTGTAGTTGTTGTAATAGTTTCACGATAATTCTCTGTGATAACTATGCAGTTATTAATGTAGAGAACGTCGTTCTGTATGTGGCATTCTCCAAACTGCTGATAATAGTATTTTGCAATTGCAGAAAGTGGTGTAACAGATTCCTTAGGAGAACATACCTACTCCTGGATCCACGCGTATATGTTTCGTGTTTGCGTGTCTGTTGCTTGTTCATGAGCAACTGCAAAAAGTGCCACTCTTTTGTTCAAACAGAAAATGCTAAGTGCTGAACAATCCTAGTAGCCATAATGAATGTGATGCACACTGGTTTACGTGAAGGCGGGATGAACGATTTCCGAAGAATTCACAGGTCACCGTCTTATGTAAGTTCAAAGTTACTGTATTGACAGTTGCCGCTTTATTTATGCGGGCCTTCTGCTACATTCTAACATACCATTTAGGTGTTAGATCCGAATACAAGCTTTGGTCGCAAGTGGCAGGGATTCCTACCTAACTTTAGACACATACATCTGACAGGCGAAGATGCTCAGCTTCCCGTAGGTCGCCATGCATAGCATCTACCTCCGAAAGATAGCGTGCGTGCATGTTACAGAGCAATAGTTCCTGAAGCAAATAACGATCCGGTCACCATGGCCCTGCAACCCCATATAACATCACTAGGACAAGTTTACAGTTCACGAAAGCAATTCTATCATTATGGTGGGGAGAAAGAGACGGATATCCATCGCCAGTGTCCTTCCCGTGGTGGTGGGTGCTAAGACCTCACCCGGACACTACAATGAATTGGATGGAGATCTGCATCTTATCTGTCACTGCATGCTACGGAATTAACATTTTACCTGTCATTAGGGTTAAGTTTCAGAATGCCCAGAGATGCACTGCAAGCCGGTGTTACAACATAATTAATTTCTTTTCGCAGTGCTTCCTACATTGGCGGGGGAATCTAACTACCTAGTATCTGAAGATACAGGGGGTGGTGTGTGTAAATCGGGACTTTATTTATCACAGCTTGGAAACCCCTGATAGTTTTCCAGAGTCAGATCCTGCTAACGTGTTGATAGGAAATCCAGACAATTATTAAAACTTGCGGCTGGTGGATCGTGGAGAGACAATAACTCGATATTAATAAGAGGCCCTAAGGTAACTGTCCAATTTTACACAACCTGGTCGGTGCATGGTACTACATTTCCACTACAACCGGAAAAGAGGCGTACACTATGCGTCTCTTAAGGAGAAATTGTCCCTAACGACTTAAAACCTATCCTATCGAGCTAGAATAGCCAGGTTTAGTTGGTAACATGTCAGGCTTAAGCAATTAGAGCATGATCAGCGACCTCAGTGTAAAATTGATGCTGTGGGAATATAGTGATATGGATATAATATAATATAGTATAGCCTAGCATACTGCATCCTAGAGTTTTTATAAATAAACAAAATATATTAACTAGAATGGATACTTGCCATATACACAACTAACTAATACAGTGCGAACGATATATATCACAGGTCATAGGACCTTACAGTGCTGTTAGTTGAGAGCACCCACAGGAAATAAAGATAATATATACAATATGAAACAGAAAGTATAAAAATGCGGTCTTAAGACTGGGATGGCACCTATTAGTAATCAACACCTATTACAGAAATAATTAAAGGAACGATAGTATAGCTACTTGAGTACCTATTGGTCATCGGTACAGTAAGAGTTCATAAGTCACTGAAATTGATACGCTAATATGAAATAGCGCGAGATGGCATGATCTTGACCGCAGGGAAGTTTTCCGCAAGCAGGTTTCCGCAGGAAGACTGTTGATGCGGCTCACTCTCAAGACGGTGAAGAAGAACGGGTAATAAGATGTCCACTAGATAGTCAATTTAACTGATACATGAATTAAACAGTTTGTTGTAAAGGTTCCGTCCGGCAACGGCAGTTTGAAAGTTGAGAGTTGCCCATTAACAGAGAGGGTTACTATTGTGAATAATTATGCATGTACAATAACTGGGTATTCGGTGTGGGATACATCGCATAGCTCCTGCGGCGCACCAAGCAAAGTTTCACCAGACTGGTCTAAAGGTTAATTATCACACGTGACATGCAGCGCGGCAGTTCGAATCCACTTTTCAGCATGGTCGGAAGACCCGGCGAGTTATCCACCGAGAATCACCATCAGCTCTACATTCTGTAGAATCACATCGGGCCGGTAAGGCCCTTCCGCAGGAAACTCCTATAGAAAAAGTTCCGGAAAGGGAGTTCTTACATTAATTAAATTTTTGCCCTGGATGGCCGTCCGGGAACATCCAAAATTGTTGTATCATGGAAAGTCACTGTAAGACTGCTCACCGGTGCAGGAGATCTCAATTCCGAATGGCACGGCTGGTCCTGCAGTCTTGTTGACGGGTCGGCTTCCACGCCGATGATGCTCTCGATCTTCGATTTTTCGTCCCTTTTATGCTACTTGTGACGTCAGAGGCAGGCGCTCCAGCCAATCAGTGGCCGAGCAGTAGCCAATCAGCATGCAGCCAGGAGTTGTGACGTGGCTATCACGTGGACATCACATTCCCCATTCAGTTAATGCATACACGCAATTACGACGTTAAAAGCAATATTTTGAAAATAATTTAACAGGAGTTTTAATGATAACTCGGCCATTTCTGGTCCGATTTTAATAAAGTAAACGGTTCTGAAATCCTCGTTTCATTCTGGTCCTGATCGCTTCCAAGAACGACGAGAACGGTGCGATCTAAGAAAATCAGGAGTACCAACTCGGTACACTATAAGCACACACTCTCTCCAAATCCTGACACATGTTGCCAGGGAAGCTACGCGCTCTTACAGACATAGCTATTTTTAACAAAAAGTCTCTCATCGGGCTTATACACACATATTATCCTACTCAGGGGGGGGGGGGCGAACTTGGAACGAATCCGGCATGGCTGTCCCGTAC
>JAVVLW010002920.1:0-57000 GCA_034401795.1 Chaetoderma sp. LZ-2023a
CAAGATATATTCAAAAGCTTACCTGTATAGTTTTCTGGAAATTGAGATTCAGATTGCAGGGATTGATCCCAATACAGGCAAAGCCTTGGTGGAGCTTAACTAGAGATGGGTGGGGTATAGCTAAAACTTCATTCCTCCATTATGTCACGGGTTAGCCGACATCACAATCATAATGATGTATAGGTCCATTACGAAAATGGAAAGGTTTGTCACTAATGTATGAATTGTACGTCTTTGACGATCTACAATTTAGTAAACATTCCGTTCCATAGGCAGCAACAGCCTCCAGTCAAATTAGTTTCAAAATATTCAACAGCTTACCTTTATAATTACTTTGAAAATTAGATTCTGAGAATTTCAAAATTTAAAATTGATTCTAATACTCGTAAGAGCGCGCGGACCCGAGCTAGAAATGGGTGGTGCATAGCTTTAAACGGTCACTTCTGGGATGCATGACACTCAGAATGCTTGTTAACAATTTCAACGACAAATATTCTTTACGATATAGAATTTGTTTTGTTGAATATTCTGAAATTAATTTTACTGGAAGCTGTTGATGTCTAAGGAAGCAACGGCTTCCAGTCAAATAAATTTCAAAATATTCAACAGTTTTCCTGTATGGTAGCGTTGAAAATGAAATATGGGGAATTCATCGGTGAAACGGTTAACGACTAGCACACTATCTGCATAAAGACATGAAAGATGTAAATCCATGAATATTGTCAGTGGCATTGCCTTGCTGAAGTTGCCGTCACATGCATTTGTTGCCAGACTTATTCTGTATACATGAGGGAGGTAATTACAAGTGTATCTACTACAATCAAAAAATCAAATCATGCACATTATTTTTTAAACTATTTTATGTTGGCATGGTTCTAGGAATTCACAATTACTAGGATTAAACTAGATGGAGTGTGTCCATGTGTTGAGCCCTTTAGTTTTTCCGCATATCACACATCATGTGAGGCAGTATCGTGAAATAAGGATTTCTTAAGATAGTATAACCCCTGGAAGAATCAAATGTTCAAACTATGAAAAAAAAATTGTAGATGGTTTTAATTGTGGTGCAAACTGAACAAATCAAGAACATTTCATTGGAATCGGATAGGCCCCTGATAACTTAAGTCCATTGAAAAACTTTAACATTCTAATTCTTGATCCACAGTAAACCGAGTCCAAACCCTGTAAAGATATGGAAAAAATTGGAAAATCATTTCAATTATGATTGAGACTGGATGCAATGATGGTATAGCTAAAAGCTCTAAAGTTTTATTAAGATCAGATAAGTCCTTAATGAATTAAATGCCCCCCCCCCCCCCCCCCCCCCCGCCCCGCTTAACTATGGGCTCGACAATAAGAAAACAGACATGCTAGAAAATATTGTGTATTACAATATCTTATTTTACATTTATACATTATATATTTTTCTACAATTAATGAAATGCTGATCTTGACCTAACTGACCACTTACAAATGCCCAGGTAATGACACCTGTCCATGTAATGAACAAGGTAATGGATCATGCCCAGGTAATGGACGAGGTAATCATGTAATGACCCATGTCCAGGTAAAGGACCAAGTAATGACACATGTCCAGGTAATGACGCATCTCCAGATAAAGGAGCAGGTAATGACACATGTCCAGATAAAGGAGCAGGTAATGACACATGTCCAGATAAAGGAGCAGGTAATGACACATGTCCAGATAAAGGAGCAGGTAATGACACATGTCCAGATAAAGGAGCAGGTAATGACACATGTCCAGGTAAAGGAGCAGGTAATGACACATGTCCAGGTAAAGGCCCAAGTAATGACATGTCCAGGTAATGACGCATCTTCAGATAAAGGAGCAGGTAATGACACATGTCCAGATAAAGGAGCAGGTAATGACACATGTCCAGATAAAGGACCAAGTAATGACACATGTCCAGATAAAGGACCAGGTAATGATGCATGTCCAGATAAAGGACCAGGTAATGACACATGTCCAGATAAAGGACCAGGTAATGATGCATGTCCAGACAAAGGAGCAGGTAATGACACATCTCCAGATAAAGGAGCAGGTAATGATGCATGTCCAGACAAAGGAGCAGGTAATGACACATGTCCAGACAAAGGACCAGGTAATGACACATGTCCAGATAAAGGACCAGGTAATGACACATGTCCAGATAAAGGACCAAGTAATGATGCATGTCCAGCTAAAGGAGCAGGTAATGACACATCTCCAGATAAAGGAGCAGGTAATGATGCATGTCCAGGTAATGACACATGTCCAGATAAAGGACCAAGTAATGACACATGTCCAGGTAAAGGATCAGGTAATGACACATGTCCAGATAAAGGACCAGGTAATGACACATATCCAGATAAAGGACCAGGTAATGACACATGTCCAGATAAAGGACCAGGTAATGACACATATCCAGATAAAGGAGCAAGTAATGACACATGTCCAGATAAAGGACCAAGTAATGACACATGTCCAGATAAAGGACCAGGTAATGATGCATGTCCAGATAAAGGAGCAGGTAATGACACATGTCCAGATAAAGGACCAGGTAATGACGCATGTCCAGATAAAGGACCAAGTAATGACACATGTCCAGATAAAGGACCAGGTAATGATGCATGTCCAGATAAAGGAGCAGGTAATGACACATGTCCAGATAAAGGAGCAGGTAATGACACATGTCCAGATAAAGGAGCAGGTAATGACACATATCCAGATAAAGGACCAGGTAATGACACATGTCCAGATAAAGGACCAGGTAATGATGCATGTCCAGATAAAGGAGCAGGTAATGACACATGTCCAGATAAAGGACCAGGTAATGACACATGTCCAGATAAAGGACCAGGTAATGACACATGTCCAGATAAAGGACCAGGTAATGACACATGTCCAGATAAAGGAGCAGGTAATGACACATGTCCAGATAAACGAGCAGGTAATGACACATGTCCAGATAAAGGAGCAGGTAATGACACATGTCCAGATAAAGGAACAGGTAATGATGCATGTCCAGATAAAGGAGCAGGTAATGACACATGTCCAGATAAAGGAGCAGGTAATGACATGTCCAGATAAAGGAGCAGGTAATGACACATGTCCAGATAAAGGACCAAGTAATGACACATGTCCAGGTAAAGGAGCAGGTAATGACACATGTCCAGATAAAGGACCAGGTAATGATGCATGTCCAGATAAAGGAGCAGGTAATGACACATGTCCAGGTAATGACACATGTCCAGATAAAGGAGCAGGTAATGACACATGTCCAGATAAAGGAGCAGGTAATGACACATGTCCAGATAAAGGACCAAGTAATGACACATGTCCAGGTAAAGGAGCCGGTAATGACGCATCTCCAGATAAAGGAGCAGGTAATGACACATGTCCAGATAAAGGACCAGGTAATGACACATGTTCAGATAAAGGAGCAGGTAATGACACATGTCCAGCTAAAGGAGCAGGTAATGACACATGTCCAGATAAAGGAGCAGGTAATGAGACATGTCCAGATAAAGGAGCAGGTAATGACACATGTCCAGATAAAGGAGCAGGTAATGACACATGTCCAGATAAAGGAGCAGGTAATGACACATGTCCAGCTAAAGGAGCAGGTAATGACACATGTCCAGATAAAGGAGCAGGTAATGATGCATGTCCAGGTAATGACACATGTCCAGATAAAGGAGCAGGTAATGACACATGTCCAGATAAAGGAGCAGGTAATGACACATGTCCAGGTAAAGGAGCAGGTAATGACACATGTCCAGATAAAGGAGCAGGTAATGACACATGTCCAGATAAAGGAGCAGGTAATGATGCATGTCCAGGTAATGATGCATGTCCAGATAAAGGACCAGGTAATGACACATGTTCAGATAAAGGACAAGGTAATGACACATGTCCAGGGGAAAGGAGCAGATAATGACGCATGTCCAGATAAAGGACCAGGTAATGATGCATGTCCAGATAAAGGACCAGGTAATGATGCATGTCCAGATAAAGGACCAGGTAATGACACATGTTCAGATAAAGGACCAGGTAATGACACATGTCCAGATAAAGGAGCAGGTAATGACACATGTCCAGCTAAAGGAGCAGGTAATGACACATGTCCAGATAAAGGACCAGGTAATGACACATGTCCAGATAAAGGACCAGGTAATGATGCATGTCCAGATAAAGGACCAAGTAATGACATGTCCAGCTAAAGGAGCAGGTAATGACACATGTCCAGATAAAGGACTAGGTAATGATGCAAGTCCAGGTAATGATGCATGTCCAGATAAAGGACCAGGTAATGATGCATGTCCAGATAAAGGACCAGGTAATGACACATGTCCAGCTAATGACACATGTCCAGATAAAGGACCAGGTAATGATGCATGTCCAGATAAAGGACCAGGTAATGACACATGTCCAGGTAATGGCCCAGGTAATGATGCATGTCCAGGTAATGACACATGTCCAGATAAAGGACCAGGTAATGACACATGTCCAGATAAAGGAGCAGGTAATGACACACGTCCAGATAAAGGACCAAGTAATGACACATGTCCAGATAAAGGAGCAGGTAATGACACATGTCCAGATAAAGGAGCAGGTAATGATGCATGTCCAGATAAAGGACCAAGTAATGACACATGTCCAGATAAAGGAGCAGGTAATGACACATGTCCAGATAAAGGACCAGGTAATGATGCATGTCCAGATAAAGGACCAGGTAATGACACATGTCCAGGTAATGGACCAGGTAATGATGCATGTCCAGGTAATGACACATGTCCAGATAAAGGACCAGGTAATGACACATGTCCAGATAAAGGAGCAGGTAATGACACACGTCCAGATAAAGGACCAAGTAATGACACATGTCCAGATAAAGGAGCAGGTAATGACACATGTCCAGATAAAGGAGCAGGTAATGATGCATGTCCAGATAAAGGACCAAGTAATGACACATGTCCAGATAAAGGAGCAGGTAATGACACATGTCCAGATAAAGGGCCAGGTAATGATGCATGTCCAGATAAAGGACCAGGTAATGACACATGTCCAGGTAATGGACCAGGTAATGACACATGTCCAGGTAATGGACCAGGTAATGATGCATGTCCAGTTAATGACACATGTCCAGATAAAGGAGCAGGTAATGACACATGTCCAGATAAAGGAGCAGGTAATGACACATGTCCAGATAAAGGAGCAGGTAATGACACATGTCCAGATAAAGGAGCAGGTAATGACACATGTCCAGATAAAGGAGCAGGTAATGACACATGTCCAGGTAATGGACCAGGTAATGACACATGTCCAGATAAAGGACCAGGTAATGATGCATGTCCAGATAAAGGACCAGGTAATGCTGCATGTCCAGATAAAGGACCAGGTAATCATGCATGTCCAGGTAATGACACATGTCCACATAAAGGACCAGGTAATCATGCATGTCCAGGTAAAGGAGCAGGTAATGACACATGTCCAGATAAAGGACCAGGTAATGACACATGTCCAGATAAAGGACCAGGTAATGACACATGTCCAGATAAAGGACCAGGTAATGACACATGTCCAGATAAAGGACCAGGTAATGATGCATGTCCAGATAAAGGACCAGGTAATGACACATGTCCAGATAAAGGACCAGGTAATGATGCATGTCCAGATAAAGGACCAGGTAATGATGCATGTCCAGGTAATGATGCATGTCCAGATAAAGGACCAGGTAATGATGCATGTCCAGATAAAGGACCAGGTAATGATGCATGTCCAGATAAAGGACCAGGTAATGATGCATGTCCAGATAAAGGACCAGGTAATGATGCATGTCCAGATAAAGGACCAGGTAATGATGCATGTCCAGGTAATGATGCATGTCCAGGTAATGACGCATGTCCAGATAAAGGACCAGGTAATGACGCATGTCCAGGTAATGACACATGTCCAGGTAAAGGACCAGGTAATGACACATGTCCAGATAAAGGACCAGGTAATGACGCATGTCCAGATAAAGGACCAGGTAATGACACACGTGTCCAGATAAAGGACCAGGTAATGATGCATGTCCAGATAAAGGACCAGGTAATGACACATGTCCAGCTAAAGGAGCAGGTAATGATGCATGTCCAGATAAAGGAGCAGGTAATGACACATATACACATAAAGGACCAGGTAATGATGCATGTCCAGATAAAGGAGCAGATAATGACACATGTCCAGATAAAGGACCAGGTAATGATGCATGTCCAGATAAAGGAGCAGGTAATGATGCATGTCCAGCTAAAGGAGCAGGTAATGATGCATGTCCAGCTAAAGGAGCAGGTAATGATGCATGTCCAGATAAAGGAGCAGGTAATGACACATATACAGATAAAGGACCAGGTAATGATGCATGTCCAGATAAAGGACCAGGTAATGACACATGTCCAGCTAATGACACATGTCCAGATAAAGGACCAGGTAATGATGCATGTCCAGATAAAGGACCAGGTAATGATGCATGTCCAGGTAATGATGCATGTCCAGATAAAGGACAAGGTAATGATGCATGTCCAGATAAAGGACCAGGTAATGATGCATGTCCAGATAAAGGACCAGGTAATGATGCATGTCCAGATAAAGGACCAGGTAATGATGCATGTCCAGGTAATGACACATGTCCAGATAAAGGACCAGGTAATGATGCATGTCCAGATAAAGGACCAGGTAATGATGCATGTCCAGGTAATGACGCATGTCCAGATAAAGGACCAGGTAATGACGCATGTCCAGATAATAAATGAAATCACGGATTTCTTTTTTCACGAGAGTTGATACTTACCTCTCTAACACTCTGATATTCCCAAATATCGACTTAAAAGTTAGGTGGCCCTACTGGCCAGGTAGTCAAATGACAGTCCGGCAGATGCAAGCTCCAACCTCGCGTATGCGCAGACTAGCACTTCCTCTGACTAATTTATTGCCTGACACACATGCAACTTAAGAAAGCCTGAAGACCGAGCCTCTGTGGGACGGATAGGTCGGGTCCGTGTTAGGGAGGCATCAACTCTTTCATGAAAAAAGAAATCTGTGATTTCGTTTATTTCACTTCAAGAGTATACTTACCTCCCTAACACTTTGATATTGCCAGAATTCGGCAGTGAATTCGGCGGGAGGGAGGCGAGGTCAAAAGACCAGCTCTTCCCTATGCGCTTTTCTGCGTTTAAGGCACTAAACTTCTGAAATTGTGTAAAAACACAAACAGGGAATGATTTGAACATCGGATGGCTTTGAGAAGACCATATGTCATATGCGCTTTCCCCCCTCCCCCCTTTCTTGGGAGGGAGACAGAATGACCTCAATGGTCCATATGCTCTCAACGTACAAGTGCCATGTACTATAGGACATAAGATGAAAAGGCTCCATTTTCGTATACTCTCAAGAATGAACCACATAAAAACACGTACCATCACCATATTAGAACGAAGGGTTTACGTGACAAATACAATCAACAATGAACAACACATGAACAAGACTGACTGTGTGAATTTCTTGTTGCTGTCATCATCTCCCCATTAGTGAAGACTGATGCAGATCTGACAAGTGGTTGTTTCCATTGATAAATTGTGATGCATATAAAAAATGAGAAAACCTCATCAAAAATTATTTTTCCAAAATCGATAAGGCGAGAGGATTCAAGATGTCACGGAGGTAATGGTCGGTAAAACTCGACACAGTTCCACTGGGCTACTGACGTAATGTCGTCCACAGGGACCCCATTAAACAGGGCAGTTGAAGCCACTACGCCTCGAACACTGTGAGCCTTGGCAAAGTCAACTTAGACCACTTGTGGCGGATTTATGACAAAACTGAATACATTCTACAATCCAACTGGAAATGGTGTCCTTGGAAGCCCTACCATGAGGTTCAATATACGACAACCATAATGCTGGAGGATTCGTCTGCCATTCCTGTGTACGTTGTTTGTACCTGTTTAATGCGCGGACTGGACACCATGCTTTTGAATTAGGATCATATTTAGTCAAAGTTGGTAAAAATATGGGTTGACCTGGATATTTCAGACTGATTTTTAGCCATGAAATTTATCCTAGGTAAAAGCCTAAGGCCGTCCCCGGTAACCACATAACGGTCTGCCTCGACTGATAAGGCATGCATTTCGCTTCTCCACCTAGCCGAGGCTGCAACAATTAAAAATACAGTTTTAAGTGTCAACATTTTCATAGAAATGGAACTTAGTGGTTCAAATGGCTTATCTGCTAATACCTGAAGCACTAGTGATAAACTTCAAGACGGAATCACTGGGGGATTCCTTGGTCTCAGATTGCCCATACCTTAAATTAAAGTATTTAATGTACTTACTTCATCACTTCCCCTATTAGCCAAGCAAGGGATAACTGTCATTAAAGCTGACTTGTCGCCAGCAATAGATTTAGGGTTGAGGCTGTAGGCATCATACAGGTGACAGAGGAAATCAGCTACTACCTGAATAGACGAATCCATTGGATTAATACATCTTTTTGAGCACCATTCTGCAAATCTGTTGATTTTATAATTATACGCTCTGGAGGTTGACCCCATTCTGGCTTTTGCCATAAACATGGCTGCTTGCTCAGAAAAACCCTCCTTAATTCTAGATTCCTTGACAACATTCACGCAGTCAATCTGAACATTGACGGATTGTTGTGAAGGGCCTTGCCCTGGAAGATAATATTGTCCATCAGAGGCAGAGGAACTGGATTGCAGACCAGAAGGTCCAGCAGATCCATATACCATGATCGGCGTGACCAATTTGGGGCGATCAGAAGCACTTGGCACTCCTCCAGTCTGCTTTTCTGAAGAATTCTTGGAATCAGGATTGCTGGAGGGAATGCGTATGCATACATTCCCACCCAGCTGATAGCTAACGCATCTGTTGCGATAGCGCTCGGATCTTGACGTACGTTGTCATCTTCGCATTCTTCTTCATTGCGAATAAATCTATGTTGGGTTTCCCCGAGTGGTTGAACAGATGATCCGCCACATATTGATTTAGTTGCCATTCCGTAGGTAAAACACTCATCCTTCGGCTCAATGATTCTGCTAGCAGATTCAAACTTCCTGGAATATGAACTGCTTTTTAGGTGATCCTGTGATCCAGGCACCAGCAAAGCAATTTCCATGTCATCATACAGAGACCGGGCGACTTCATTCCACCCTGGCGGTTTATGTAAGTCAGTACTGTTGAATTGTCTGATCGAATCAGAACAATCTTGCCCTCAACTTTCATTAAGAAATGTTCCAGACCCAGTACTGCTGTTCGTGATTCCAGTAGATTGATATGTTCTTGTGACTGATCCAGATTCCAAAGCCCTGAAATTGTGGCTTCTTCCAGGCAAGCTCCCCATCCCTCCGTTGATGCATCTGTATACATCGTTATCTGAGGCTGGGGAGGGGTGAGCAACACCCCCACCAGGAGATTCTCTCTTACCATCCACCACTGAAGGTGGTGAGTAAGAGGCTCCAATAACGGCATATTTGAGTCCAGTGATCCTGTACTGTTGGTCCACTGTGTCATGAGAAACAGCTGGATAGGCCGCCTGCGTAAGGCTGCCTGTGGAATGACTGGTTCCAATGAAACCATCAACCCCAGCATTCTCAAGTAAACCCATGCCAGGATATGACGACTGTTGCACACTGACTGTATTAATGAGATGAGTACTTGTACCCTTTCCTTAGTAGGATAAACATATCCTATCTCCAGATCGAAGAACATTCCCAGGTAAACAAACTTCTGGAATGGAGTCAGCTCTGATTTTTGAAAGTTGATTATCCAGCCTTGAGGAGGCTGCGCCCCCCCCCCCCCCCTCGCTGCTGGCCGGAGCGCGTGTGGCCAAGGCCGGTACTGCACTGGTGGCTGGCCTCTAACTTGGCCACTGCCACCCTGTGCCTGCTGAGGATGGTACGCAGGGGGCAGAGCGCGAACGCATTCCATTATACGGAGCACATCAAATTGCTCGCACAGAGCCCTCTGGTTATTCACCAAGGTGACAGTCTCTTGGAGGTGCCTACATCCCTCACCCCCAAAGAGACCTGGACCCGTCAAAGGCGTACGCAGAAGCCTATTGTACAGGTCCTGGGACGAGCACAGATTGTCATGTGCAAACGTGCAAGGACACTCCTGGTAACTGACTGGGTTAAACAATCCAGAGCCAGGTTAATACCATCCTGGATGGCCCTCTGGACTGTTACCAGACTTGCTTGGCGCGATGCGGATGCCGTTACTACCCCCTGTAACAGCTGGGAGACATGCAAGAGCGCCGCGATGGACGCCCTCGAACTCTCCTCCGCATCGCGCGACGCGGTCTTAGCCGAGCACGTGCACACCACTCCCGCGTCAGACCGGGAGCCCGGCCGCGTGTCTTCAACTAGTGCAGCGTGATGATCTGCACTGGCCTTAGGCACTACACTGTACTTCTGGTATTCACCAGATACGATGCGGTATCGCTTTGCCACATCGCGAGAGGCCTTCGCGAGACATCCATGCGCCTTAATGGATGTCTCTGCCGCTGAGAACATATCCACGATATGCTCTGCTAGCGGCAGAGATGGCATCACGGTAGCAGCTAGCTTACCTGCTAGCCATGGCCGCTGGTCCCGCTGGCTAGCTGGCTGTTCCACAGCAAGAACTGGCCTGACGCTGATTAGCCAATGACAAGCGTCAGACCAGTCTTCCTTTGTGGCCACCTGTGAATGCTCGACTAGACGTGGGCCTTCGTCGTCCTCTAGAACATTCACAGGTGATTGCGTGGCTGTAGGAACCGACTCCTGGCAAACCACTGAAAGCATGCAGGCCCGATAGAACAGGCATGCCAAAACTAGCTTGACCAGGCGCAGGCGCCGTGGCATTGCGTGGGGTATAATTACTCGCCACACCACGGCCCTGGCCAGAACCAGCTATACCATCGGCAAGCCGAGGTATGCGGTAATGCTGGCCATCAGCCCCAAACCGTGCTAGCTTCTGTGCCTTGAATGCTACTCCTGCATGAGTAGACCCATGGAAAAAGTCGCCCGTGGTCCCCGCGAGGGGTGCACATTCATCAGTTTCCATGTCGTGGCGCCAGAAGGGGAGCCCAGCAAACAATCCTCTTCTTCCTGGCCAGAAAGATTAGACTCCGGGTTAGCGAGAAATGCTAATCCGGACTGGCCAGGAAAGGTACCATAAAAGGTAGTGGTACCTATAGGGTGCAGATAATCCTGAGAAACTGATAAGTGGGAACCAGGCTCCAGCGACACCTGCCCACAAACGACCGGTGCGGCAAGCTGGCTACCAATGTTCTTATAGTGAGCTTCTGTCCCTTCAAAAGGGACCACCTCTGAATCTTGGGAGAAAACTGATAAATCCCTAAGAAAAAACGATTCAGAGGTGGGGATTATTTGCTCTGGAGCAGGAGACAAAGGATTTGGCCCAGGGAGCATGCCGCGAAGTATCTCAGGAAACAAATCCTTAATGGTCTTTTTCATCTCTCCAAACATCCCTAGACGGAAGGCTTCCATACCCATGGTGGATGAAGCCTTCCTCTTACCCTTCTTACCCACACTTACTCTCCCGCTCCTTCTTTGAGCGCTTCTCATCCTCTGACGCCTTCTCCTGAAGCGATAAAAAGTCAGACATTAGATCCCCCCACTGTTTACATACATCACAGTTTAAGTGGCCCACAAGAACTGCATGAAAAGCATGGATGACGGGCGAATCTAGGCTTAATGAAGTGACCACAGTTGGGACAACCAGGTTTCTGAAAGGCCACAAGACAAAGATTTTAGTTAATGAATTAGTAAAACTCAAACCAAAATAAACAGGAGAGGATCAATGGCCATAAAGACCATTACAAAGCATTCCTTTAGATAAACCAGCATTGGACAAAACATTTTGTTAATAAAAAGAACAAGGCTGATTATGACATCATATCTTCAAAAATAAGAAGACAATCCAACTGGAAACTAACATCCAGGTGGAAGGATGAATTGTATTCAAAATCCAGAGCACAAAAACCGGAAGGATAGTGATAAAAGCTATGTAAACATCAGATAAACAGTGATAAAAATTGGCAGATTTCAGAAATATTTCTAAATAGTTTGAAGTGCCTAATATAATAACACTAGAATACCTGCTTCTTGAGCAGACATACTACCCGATCCCATGAACTGGATACTCCACCATTCTCTATGACCTCTTAAATCTCTCCACCATAAGGGGAAGGGAAATGGACCAAGAGGGCAGTGAGATCTTCTTACGAGACCTCCAAGTCACTGGGCATAGATTTTGTTCCTAACATGTTAGTTGGAAATGGAACCTTGGTTGAGGGAAAAACAAACCCCCTGAAGATATGCTGTCCTTTTCAATCATAGATAGATACCTGTGGACACAAACACAGAGAGATTAGAGTTTCAAAGCGCTAGATGTAAATAAATCAGTTTAAATGGTGACCATCATGTCTAATCGCGAATCCCAGAAACACATTACACATGGGATTAAAATGCTAAATGAGTCAAATATGTATTTGAATTCACCTGATAACTCGGTCCCAGTCCTTCTTCCGGCGATTTAGCTTGAGAAGACATCATTATCACGTGGAATTGAGTTTGTATAGACACGACAAGCAGAAAACGTGGCAAAAAATTTAACTAGCATGTGTATCTCTTTGCCAATAAATTGGAAAAGAGGAAGTGCTAGTCTGCGCATGCGTGAGGTTGGGGCTGGCATCCGCCGAACTGTCATCTGACTACCTGGCCAGTAGGGCCACCTAACCTTTTTAATCTGAGTGTTTATTGAGTGAAAGTCGATATTTGGGAATATCAAAGAGTGTTAGGGAGGTAAGTATACACTTGAAGTGAAAAGGACCAAGTAATGACGCATGTACGGGTAATGTGACATGCTCAGGTAGTGAGACATGCCCAGGTAATGTAACTGTGCATCTAGGGTGACAAAATATGAAAATTGAACAGGAAATTTGGCTTTACAGTGAGCTATTGTCAGATTGTTCTAAACATTTGAATCATAAACTTTTTCAAAATCAATACAGCCTCAAACATCAAAATAACTACCGGGTAGTTTTTTCAAATGGAAAATAAATCTTTCTTTAATACTAATTATTATAATGATTTCTTGCTATAATGTTGGTATGATTCTTTAATATAGTATAATTAATAAAACTCATTGATTATTGTTTACCATAATCACAGTACGTAACTGTCTGCAAGCTGAATTTCTGCACCCTACATGTTCCATGGGGTTTAAATCTGTATATGCAGAATATTTTGAACACATTTTGACTGAAAGTTGTTGGTGGCTAAGCCACCAACAACGTTCAATCAAATTGTTCTCAACAGGAAGCAGGAATTTTGTATAGATAAACCCTTTAATGGCCAAGCTAGTCAAACAACCTGTGCATAGTCTTGAGGAATGTCGATCTGCAGTCCAAGAGAATTTTTGAATATTTATCAATGTGCACTCATAAGAAGATCAACACATTCTACAAAGTGATCTAGACACACATATGGAATGGACAGAGAGATGGCAGATGAAGTTCAATGTGTCAAAATGCAACATTGTGAAGGTTACCCATCGAAGATCAAGCCTCACCACACACTACACAATGGGAGGCGAATGACTAGAAGACAAAAAGACAACACCATACCTTGGCGTGGAGCTAACAAATAACCTGAAATTGCAGAAACACATATCAAATCAACATCAGTAGCACAGAGTAAGTAATAGGGCTTCATATGCAGAAACCTAAAGGCGTGCCAAACATCCGTCAAAGAGCGAGCCTAACAATCACTGGTCAGACCCAAACTGGAATATACATCTACAGGGTGGGATCCACCACCAAATAACCTCAAAATTCAGTTAGAAGCAGTACAATGAAAGGTTGCAAGGTTTGTCTTAGGCTGTCCAGTGTACAGATATATCCAAGAGTGTTTCTACTATGATAGACCAGCTGGAATGGGAAAACCTGGAAAAACGGTGAAGAAAGACCAATGTAGTCCTCATGTATAAAATTCTACATGGCGAGGTAGCTAAGCCAACAGAATACAACTCTCAGTGGGCAAACGTAAAGACCACCAGGCGTAGTCACCTGTGGAAGCTACAGCCATACCAACCATCAGTCAGCCAGTTCCAAAGTTCATTCTTTCCACGAACCGTACCAACATGGAATAACCATATCAGCAACATAATCCCTGTTACGGATGTAGAGATGGTCAAGACCTACATCTCGCAGATGACGACTTAACATACCTGATCACACATGTGTAAATAATGTACAGCTCATCACCTCGATATTGTATATATAAATTGCATTCATCAACCCAGCCATGTTCATAAGGCCTACACCTAGGTGAGATGTCCAATACGATTTTGCCACGTATCCACACAGATACAGATACCATTAAAATTTGTTTAAAAGAATAAGCTCAATTTTGATTTGTAGTTGACGGCCATATTTTTTCACGTACAAACTTCCCTTGAACAAACTTGAATGGCTCTTCGCCCATCATTACCATTTTCATAAATTAAATATTTACCAAATATTGGCCAGATTCCTACAGCTGTTCTGAAGGGGTTTTTTTTTGGCGAAAACTACATAATCCAAGATGGCTGCCAGACGACTGGACTAATCACATTCTTGTAGACCATCATAGTTCTTTCCCTGGATAAAAGTTCTTGAGTTTCAAGTCAGTCAGCAAAGCAGTTTCGGAGATACTTAGGCATTTCTAAAAATAGAGCAAAATACAAGATGCCCCCCCAGCCAATCAGATTCCTTTGAAAAATCATGATCTTTATAACCAAAGGGTACTTCCTGTAAAAATTGTTTGCAAAGAGGCAACACATTTCCTATTAGAGTTATTACAGCTTTCGAAAAAATCATGCTGGCTAACCAACTCAACCAATCCGACTCAAACATTTCAATTTCATATTCAGCATGCCTCTAATATCAACCTTTTCGCTGTCAAAATTCATCAACACACAAAAGCTCTATTTTGACGGGTCAATGATGGCCATGTACTTTTACAGATCAATTTCTCCTAAACATACTTGCCAGTCTTTTAATCCTTAATTATATTTTTCAGATTTCAATCCGATCCCTAAAAGTGGCTCCGGAGAAGTTGTTTGTGAAGACTAGGTCATCCAAGATGGCCACCAGACAAATCGACACATCAGGTTCACTTGGGCAAACTTTATTCAGCTAATGTCCATGAAGTTTCATGAGATTCAATTGACCAACTGGTTTCATAGAGGAAGGCTATAGGTGTGTCTAAAGATAGCACAGAATCCAAGATGGTCACCAATCAAGTCAACCAATTTGTTTTTTAACAATCTTGGATCTCTATGACCTCCTGCCAAATTTGCTTGAAATGGGCTGTTTGGTTACTGACAGCTTGTTTAAAGGAACCGATTGATGACAGAGGGTCAACTTGGCACTTTCCAGTTGCACAAAGGCCAGGTGTGATAATAATTGTGAAGCTAAGACCAATCAAAATCTTCATCTGTACATGGAGAATATCCATCAAGGAAATCATCAAATTGATACCCGTCCATCCATAAACCATTGAAATCTGAAATGGAAGGACAGCAAAGAAAATATTATTGCAATAAAAAAACCAATGCTTCAAGTCATTATTACCAGGAAATCATACATTTTTTCAATGATATTTCATTCCATTCTGGCTAAGATAGCAATAGTATTCAGCAGCGCTGTTAAAAAAGTACACATCAATGTTTGGAAACAGCACTTTAAGGGCATAACATTCCTATGCAAAATATATGAATACTAGAAGGACTGCATCGCCTGGGTCGAGCCTGTATGTTTTTCCTCATATCGTATATTATATGCATCGGTGTCACAAAATTTGGATTACCATGGTGTGGTCATGATATGGTATTGTGTAGGGCTGGGTAGGGCAGGGAGAAAGAGTGGTGGATCAGTGCTATGGAAGTATAAGTATTACTGTAAATCACTGATTTGTAGCCGCATTCTTAACCCTTTACGTGGCATCCAAATTTCAGCAGTTTGTGCAAAGAAAAGATTTTGATTGTCAGTTAAACAACTTATAAATGTCAAATAAAAAGAAATTTGAATTTATTTTGCAATAACTTTTCACAAACGTAACATCGAAATTACGGCACTTCCTTTTAGGAAACGACTCCTATCAACGAAAAATTATCAAACGGCTACCAATTATGTGGATCGGATAGAAAGTATAATAATCGATTAGGCTATTACACTCGTAACTAGAAGGTTAGGTACTCAAGGCTACCATCCTCTTTACATGGGTTGGCGAAAGTACCTACACGGGTACATATATTGGCATTTTGGCGCTACTCTAGTAAAGTGCGAATGACAACCTAAACTTGCCCTTTAATTTAACATTAGCGTATCATAACGTAATTTATATATTTTTGCGCCAACATTTTATGTCAAATCTAAGATTAATTGTGATGTAATAAACAATGTTTATTAAAGCATACGCAATAGTTAGGTGGTCCCATTTAATAATTTCACTCCCCCAATGATGGTTATGAGATATATTTTAGATCATCGATTTCAACTTTTCTTGAAATAAACCTAATAGAAGTTGCACACACACACACACCCCACCACATCACACACCTCTCCACCACCCCACCCACCCCCAACTAAGCCCCTTTCTCAGAGATTTTGATTTAAAGAATTAACAGCCCTTGTCCTATTAGAAACTGTAGCTATAAATATAACTAGGCGATCTATGGTATGCAAAATCACACTGAATAGGATTGACAACTGCAGATTGATTCTGAAAAGGCAATCTCCCTGGTTGTATTCTTTGTATATAATAAAGGAATTTGTTGAAATAAATGACCATACACAAGGTAGGTTATCCAATGAATAATAAACGTTCATACTCCCCAAAAATATGAAAAGAAATCACCAAGAAATAAACGAAGTTCAAACCACATAAATGTATGGGGAAAATTCGGAAATCGTTTTCATTATGATGGAGACTGGATGCAATGATGGCATGGAACAATCTGTAATGTTTCATTGGGATTAATGATTTGATGAGTTAAACAGCCTTTGAAAAACTTTAACATTTACCTAATTCTTGTTGCAAAACAACATAAGAACAAAGCTCTCAAAATAATGGAAAAAATTTGGAAATTATTTTCATTTTGATGGAGACTAGATGCGATGATGGTAGAGAGCAAATCTCTATAGTTATATTGAGATTGGATATGCCCTTGCTGAAGTAAATGTGATTGTCTATTGAAAAACTTTAACATTTATCTAATTCTTACTTCACGCCACACATCATTGGGATCGCTATGTGTAGCCATCCTATGCTTCGTGTAGAGCGCAACAAATATTAACTAGACTTAGCAGTAAGCAAGAGTTTGCTATATAACTTAATAATACAAAACTGATAGTGATCCACACTGCCATTTCCAACTCACATGAAAAAAGATGCACAGAATGATGTTTATGGTCTACAATTTACAAGAATTTGGCATGTAGAAATTTGTTTTAACTTGTGTGTCTACAGAATTTATATTTTCATATGCCCTCATAACAAGTCAATGACATAATAAACTAGATATAATGTTTCAAAATTCAATAAAGTGATCAACACCATACACAAACATACCAAAATCAACACAATAGAGTCTATGTTTGCATACAGCACAATAAGAAAATATAACAAATTAGGTTTGCTGTCATACCTTCTTCGTCATTCCCGAAAAACTCATCATAATCATCAACATCACTGTCATAACCTGAAACACACATTCTTAATCATGAATAGAATTCATTAAACAATTCATTAACATCAACTCCTCATCTATAAATACTTGCCATGGACCCACTTTGCAAGGTAACTTGATTTAGATAGTTACTATGAGCTTAAATCAATTGTAAACTAGATTGATCGGTCGATGACGCGTCATCGCAAATCCCCATGTTCACAGCTTTGAACTTTGGACACCCCCCCACCCTGGGCGGACCCAAATCTAAACATCCTTTTGCACTCCGCAATCATATGGGTAAATCACATACCAAATTTGGTTGAATTTCATGCAACAGTGTCAGAGGAGTTAACATTTTGACCCCATCCCCCCACCCCCTGGGGGTGGGGTCAAATGTAAATGTGCTCATCCATTCCACATTGATATAGGTAACTGGCAAACTAAATTTGGTTGAATTCCATCCAACAGTGTCAGAGGAGTTGCATTATAATAAATTTCATGACCTTTTGACCCCCTCACCCAACCCTGGGGGCGGGGCCAAATGTAAATGTGCTCATCCACTCAACATTGATCTGGGTAACTCACATATCAAATTTGGTTGAATTCTGTCCAATGGTTTTGGAGGAGATGCGTTACAATCAATTTCTGTAGGTTAAAACATGACCTTTTGAACCATCTCCTGCCCCCAGTGGGAGCCAAATCTAAATGGCCTTTTGCACTCCGCAATCATATGGGTAACTAAGATATCAAATTTGGTTGAGTTCCGTCTAACGATTTCAGAGGAGTTGCATTATAATCAATTTCATGACCTTTTGACTAGGGTTGGGCGATTTTTCGATATTATCGTCAATATCGCGATATACCGATACCGAAATCGTCATAATTTCGAAAAATCGTAAATATCATCAATACCGACAGGACGATATAGCACTTTTAACTGTGAGCATAATATAAAGAACTAAGTTAGAAATGTCATACTCTTACCTCTATTCGGTCCAGTAATAGTCTTTAAGTAATAACCCAGTCTTTGTCTAAGGTTATAAAAACTTAATAAACTCCAAAATAATCTGTGTTCATTTAATTCATGGTTTGTTTGCGCTAATAAAATGATTTAAAGTACAAAATAATCCTTTGTTGTTCACTTTTCATAATTACATAAATAGACGACGCCATGTTTTTTCCTGCTTCATTCTGAGTATTAGTCAGTGGGGAATACCATTTGCACTACCCACATTCCATTCTGATGACGTCATTACTACAGGTCAAACTATTTATCCATTAGTCATTGAGCTGCATGGTTAAACATTCTTCTGACCGTGAAAGATTTAGACTTTAAAACTTTTTAGGTCGATAGGAAACCACACACACTTAATCCCTTATCAATACCACAGCTTGGAACGGTGGGTGAGGGGGAAGTTAATCTCTTCCTTTACCGTTATACGTTTTTATGTAACTTTATACAATATATTTAGCATTTTTAAACGAATCAGATCAAAATTCATTCCACATATAACATTACGAATTTATTCTAAGTGAGAAACGTCCTTAAAATAAAAGAATTTAGGCCTAATTATGTCCAGTCTTCTATCTGTTGTGGTAGTCTTGGCTGCAGAGTTAACTGGGTTAATTTCACACATCCCGACTACGCCTTGAGATCAATGGATAAACCTGTTAAGTAGTGAGCGAATTTGAATAGGTCTAAAATGGAGCAAATTAGTATTTAATATTACAGACCAAATAAAATCTGATATAATTGTTTCCAGTCTTCACGCTGGTTCTCGTTCAAAATCATGCAGTGTTATTTTATTAATTTGCATTGTCTAAGCTAGCGGCGGGCGTGATAACAGCTGTCAGAATTCTGCAGTCTGAATTCTGATTGGCTCAAGTATGATACGGCGGCCAATCAGATTTCGCTCTGCGGAATTCCTTTCTGTGTAATGAAGTTAATGCGTATTCCTTGCTCAATCTTTTGACAGTTGTCTTGAGGTAAAGATAACACAAAATACAACACAAGAACAGAAGAAAATCCTTTATTTTTCTTATTTGTGATGAATACGGTTAGTTGCATTACCTTCGTTGTTTTAAACTGTATATTGAAGGGTGACAATGTGGAATTACGTGTATTAAATATGCGGAAATGGAAATCATGGCGATCTCAATTTACGGTTTCAATGCAACAAATGTAATGGAAATAACTTGTAGACACCACCAATTTGAAATACATATGTTATTCTATGTTTACACCCTAACTCCACACCCCACCCAAATGACGATATATCGTGATACCGCGGTATTTTAATGAGAAACCGATATCGTCATGCCTTGAGCAATATCGCCCAACCCTACTTTTGACCCCCTCCCCCAACCCTGGGGGCGGTGCCAAATGTAAATGTGCTCATCCACTCAACATTGATATGGGTAACTCACATATCAAATTTGGTTGAATTCCGTCCAATGGTTTTGGAGGAGATGCATTACAATCAATTTCTGTAGGTTAAAACATGACCTTTTGAACCATCTCCTGCCCCCAGTGGGAGCCAAATCTAAATGGCCTTTTGCACTCCGCAATCATATGGGTAACTAAGATATCAAATTTGGTTGAGTTCCGTCTAACGATTTCAGAGGAGTTGCATTACAATCAATTTGATGACATTTTGACCACATCCACTCCACATTGATATGGGTAACTCACATACCAAATTTGTTTGAATTCCATCCAATGGTTTCAGAGGAGATGTGCTACAATCATTTTCCACAGGTTAAAATTTGCCCTTTTGAACCCTCTCCTGGCCTCTTACACTCTGCAATCATATGGGTAACTAAGATATCAAATTTGGTTGAGTTCCGTCTAACGATTTCAGAGGAGTTGCATTACAATTTCATGACCTTTTAACCACATCACCCACTCCCTGGGGTGGGGCCAAATGTAAATGTGCTCATCCACTCCACATAGATATGGGTAACTGACATACTAAATTTGGTTGAATTCCGTCTAACAGTGTCAGAGGAGTTGCATTACAATAAATTTTTGTTACCTTTTGACGCCCCCCCCCCACACCTGGGGGCGGGGCCAAAGGTAAATGTGCTCATGTACTCCACATTGATATGGGTAACCCGCATACCAAATTTGGTTGAATTCTGTTAAACAATTTTGGATTCTGTCAATCAATTTTTGCACGCTAAGATTTGACCATTTGATCCCTCTCCCCCACCCCCTAGGGGGGGGGGGGGGGCAGAGACAAATCTAAATGGCCTCTTGCACTCCGCAATTATATGGGTAACACAGATATCAAATTTGGCTGAGTTCCGTCTAACGATTTCAGAGGAGTTCTGCGTGCCCCCTCGCTGCTGGCCGAAGCGCGTGCGGCCGTGGCTGCGCTGGCGGCTGGACTCTGACCTGGCCACCGCCACCTCGAGCCTGCAGGGGATGATACGCAGGGGGAGCTGCGCGAACACGCTCTCTGCGGAGCACTCCAAATTGCTCACGCAATGCCCTCTGATGCAGCCCAAAAGTGGATGTTTCCATTGATTAAATGTGAAAATATATAAAAAAATGAGGATACCTCATCAAAATATGTACACCTAGATTAGCATTTCAAAATCGATAAGGCGAGAGGATTCGAGGTGTCACGGAGATAATGGTTGGTGAAACTTGACTCACAGTGCCACTGAGCTACTGACATAATGTCATCCACAGGTACCCCATTAAATATGGCAGTGGAAGCCACTACACCTCGGACACTGTGAGCCTTGGCCATGTCAACTTGTTTACCTGTGGCGGATTTATGGCAAAATTGAATACACTCAACAATCCACCTGGAAATGGCATCCTTTAGCGCCCTGCCATGGGGTTCAATATATGACAACCATAACGCTGTTGGGTCCGTCCGCCATTCCTGAGTACGTTGTTTGTACCGAATTAATGCTCGGACTGGACACCATAGTTTTGAATTAGGATCATACCTAGTCAAAGCTGGTAAAATTATAGGCTGACCTGGATATTTCAGACTGGTTTTTAGCCATGAAATTTATCCTAGGTAGAAGCCTAAGGCCTTCCCCTGTGACCACAAAACGGTCTGCCTCGGCTGATAAGGCATGAATCTCACTTCTACACCTAGCCGAGGCCGCAGCAATTAAAAATACAGTTTTAAGCGTCAACATTTTCATAGAAATGGAGCTTAGTGGTTCAAAAGGCCTATCAGCTAGCACCTGATGCACTAGTGATAAACTCCAAGACGGAATCACTGGAGGATTCCTTGGTCTTAGATTGCCCATGCCAATGATTAAAGTATTTAATGTATTTACTTCATCACTTCCCCTATTAGCCAAGCAAAGGATAACTGTCATTAAAGCTGACTTATAGCCAGCAATAGAGTTAGGCTTGAGGCTATAGGCATCATACAGGTGACAGAGGAAATCGGCTACTACCTGAATAGATGAATCCATTGGATTAATACATCTTTTTTAGCACCATTCTAAAAATCTGTTGATTTTATAATTATATACTCTGGAGGTTGAACCCCTCCTGGCTTTTGCCATGAACATGGCTGCTTGCTCAGAAAAGCCCTCCTTAATTCTAGATTCCTTGACAACATCCACGCAGTCAATTGGAACAGTGACGGATTGTTGTGAAGGGACTTGCCCTGGAAGATAATATTGTCCATCAGAGGCAGAGGAACCGGATTGCAGACCAGAAGGTCCAGCAGATCCGTATACCATGATCGGCTTGGCCAATTTGGGGCGATCAGAAGCACTTGGCATTCCATCTGTCTGATTTTCTGAAGAATTTTTGGAATCAGGATTGCTGGAGGGAATGCGTATGCATACATTCCCACCCAACTGATAGCTAACGCATCTGTTGCGATAGCGCTCGGATCTGAATCGGAGAGACATATGTCATCATCTTCGTATTCTTCTTCGTTGCGAATAAATCTATGTTGGATTTCCCCCAGTGGTTGAACAGACAATCTAGTTGCCATTCCATAGGTAAAACACTCATCCTTCGGCTCAATGAGTCTGCTAGCAGATTTAACCTTCCCGGAATATGAACTGCTTTCAAGGTAATCCTGTGATCCAGGCACCAGCAAAGCAGTTTCCATGTCATCATACACAGACTGGGCGACTTCGTTCCGCCCTGGCGGTTTATGTAAGTTACTACTGTTGAGTTGTCTGATAGAATTAGAACACTCTTGGCCTGAAATTTCTGTAAGAAATGTTCCAGGTCCAGGACTACTGCTCATAATTCCAGTAGATTTATATGTTCTTTTGACTGTTCCAGATTCCAAAGCCCTGATATCGTGGACTCTCCCAGGCAAGCTCCCCACCCCTCCATCGATGCATCTGTATACATCGTTAACTGAGGGTGAGGAGGGGTTAGCATCACCCCCGCCAGGAGATTCTCTGTCTTCAACCACCATTGAAGGTGATGAATTAGAGGTTCAAGCACTGACACATTTGAGTCCAGTGAACCTGTACTCTGGGTCCACTGCGTCATGAGAAATAACTGGATCGGCCGCCTGCGTAAGGCCGCCTGAGGAATGACTGGTTCCAGAGAAACCATCAACCCCAGCATTCTCAGGTAAACCCATGCCAGGACATGACAACTGTTGCACACTGACTGTATTACTGAGATGAGTATCTGTACTCTTTCCTGAGTAGGATAAACATATCCTATCTCCAGATCGAAGAACATTCCTAGGTAAACAAACTTCTGGGATGGAGTCAGCTCTGATTTTTGAAAATTGATTATCCAGCCTAAGTCTGTGAGTTTTCAAAACTATCTCCAGATTTGCTGATAAACTTTTCTGGTTGTGTGCTTTTAACAGCCAGTCGTCTATGTATGTGTGGACTGCTATGCATCTCCTGCGGAGGTATGCTGTTATCGCAAGAACCACCCTGGTGAAGACCCATGGATCCATAGAAATTCCGAAGGGTAACACCCTGAATTCCCACTGTCTGCCCTGGAATGTGAATCTCAGGAAGCGACGGAAACTCCTTGCTATTGGAATGTGGAAATAAGCATCCTTCAAATCTATTGAAGCTGTCCACATTCCCTTCTCCAACCCTGCCAACACCGATTTCACAGTCTCCATCTTGAAACTGGGTGTGTCTATGAACTTGTTCAATGGCTTGAGGTTGAGAATTGGTCTCCACCATCCAGTGCTTTTCGTTACCAAGAACACGGTTGAATAGAAGCCCGGGCAATTTTGTGCCGGTTGAATTGCTCCTTTGAGTATGAGGGAATTTATTTCCTCCTCTATACACAACTGCTGATCTGGATCTCTTGGAATTTGAGTCCAGATTGGCACCAGAGACAGTCACGATGGCGGAGCTGTTATCCAATCGGGATGATACCCGACTGAAAGCCATCGCAAGACTAAACTGTCCTGAGTCAACCGTTCCCACTCTTGCATGTGGTTGGCCAATCGGCCTCCCACTGGTCCACCTAGGGAGAGAGGTGGACATAAGGAGCGCAAGAGTGGCACTGTCTCCTGGTGCAGATGCACTGGGGTAGCTCTTACTGTGGTAATCACCCCATCAGGTACGATTACCACGACCAGATCCTTGCACACCATGGCCCCCACCGCGCGCACCTCGGTGCGCGGGCGGCTGCCTGGCTGGCTGCGCCGGAGGAGCCTGCGTGCCCCCTCGCTGCTGGCCGAAGCGCGTGCGGCCGTGGCTGCGCTGGCGGCTGGACTCTGACCTGGCCACTGCCACCTCGAGCCTGCAGGGGATGATACGCAGGGGGAGCTGCGCGAACACGCTCTCTGCGGAGCACTCCAAATTGCTCACGCAATGCCCTCTGGTTATTAACCAGGGTAACCGTCTCCTGGAGATGCTTACATCCCTCACCTCCAGAGACCAGGACCTGTCATAGGCGTACGCAGCAGCCTATTATACAAATCCTGGGACGGGCACAAGTTATCAAGAGCAAACGTGCACCTCGCCCGGACACTCCTGGTTAGAGACCGGGTTAAACAGTCCAAAGCCAAGTTAATTCCATCTTGGATGGCTCTCTGGACAGTCACCGGATTAGGCTGGCGAATGCGGATGCTGTTACTACCCCCTGTAACAGCTGTGAGACGTGCGAAAGCGCTGAGATAGAGTCCCTCGAACTCTCTTCCGCATCGCGCAACGCGGTGTTAGCCGAACGCTTTCATTCGAACACAGCGCCCCCGTGTCAGACCGGGAACCTGGCCGCGTATCTTTGCCCAGCGCAGTGCGATCATCCGTGCTTGGCTTAGGCACTACACCGTATCGCTGATACTGATCAGCAATAATACGGCACCGCTTTGCCACCTTGCGACGGGCCTTCGCTAAACGTCCATGCCCCTTAATGGACGTCTCCGCCGCAGTGAACCTATCAACAATATGATCAGCTAACGGCAGAGATGGCATAGCGGCAACAGTCGGTTTACCTGCCAGCCATGGGCGCTGGTCCCATTGACTGGCCGACTGATCCACAGCAAGACCTGGCCTGACGTTGATTAGCCACTGATAAGCGTCAGACCAGTCCTCCTCTGTGACCACCTGCGAATGCTCTACAAGACGAGGGCCTTCGTCATCCTCCTGAGCAATCGCAGGCATGTGTGTGGCTGGAGGAACTGATACGCCTGGCAAGTCAGAGAAAGCATGCGGGCCTGAAAGAACAGGCATGCTAAACTGACTGGCTTGACCAGGAGCAGGCGCCGTCGTATTGCGTGGGGAGAATTTCGACACACCACGGCCCTGGCCAGCACCTGCTACACCATCGGCAAGCCGAGGTATGCGGTAAAACTGGCCATCAGATCCAGCCCGGGCCACCTTCTGCGCCGTGAACGCTACTACTGCGTGAGTAGTCCCATGGACAATGTCGCCCATATTCCCCGCGAGAGGTGCATGTAATTCAATGTCCATGGCCACAGCGCCAGAAGGAGAACCCAGCAGATAATCCTCTTCTTCCTGGCCAGAAAGATTAGACTCCAGGTCAGCAAAGAATGCTAACCCGGACTGGCCAGGAAAGGTACCATAGGAGGAACTGGTACCTGCAGGGTGCGGATAATCCTGGCCTGATAACCAGGCACCAGGTTCCAGCGACACCTGTCCATGAACAACCGGCGCAGCAAGCCTGTTGCCAGTGTTCTCATGGTGGATATCACCCTCTATTAGGGCCACCTCTGAATCATGGACGAAAACTGGAAGGTCCCTAGGTAGCACCGATTCAGAGGCGGGGATTATCTGCTCCAGAGCAGATGAAGAGGACAACGAAAGATTTGGACCAGGAAGCATGCCACGAAGCAACTCTAGGACCAAATCCTTAATTGTCCTCTTCATCTCTCCCATCATCTCAATGCGGAAGGCCTCCATATCCATAGCGGACGAGGCCTTCCTCTTACCCTTCTTACCAGAAGCCTCTTTCTTAACTTTCCTCTCCTCCTCTGGAGCCTTCTCCCTGGTCTGCAAAGACATTAGCTCTCCCCCCCCCCCACTTTTTACAGATCTCACATTTAAGTAATGAACCACAAGAGCTGCACTGGGAGCATTAGTGGGGGGCGAATCTATCCAAGATAAACCTTCCACATGATGGACAACCAGGCCTCTGAAACAAGCCAGAGGACGAAGACAATGAGTATTACAGTTATTGAATTAGAAACTCAAAACTAAATAAACAAGGAGGAAGGGGCCATAAAGACCCAAGCTAATAATAATAAATCAGCGTTGGACAAAACTTTATAAACGATAGTAAGGCGCAAGGCTGATTATGACGTCATAACTTTAAAAAAAGAAGTTAAATCGATCCGAAACAAACATCCAGGTGTAAGGACGAATTGTATTCATATCCAGAACATCCTAACTAGAAAGGATAGTGTATACAGACTATACAAACATCAGATAAACAATGATAAAATGGCAGCAGATTTCATAAATATTTTCAAATATAATTGAAGTGCCTCATATCATAACTAGAATACCCGAGTCTTTAGCATAGACAAACCATCCGATCTGATGCGCTGGAAGCTCCACCAACATTATGACCTCTTAACTCTCTCCACCTTATAAAGGGAAGGAAGTGGACCAAGAGGGCAAAGTGAGAAGACTTCATCCGAGGCCTCCAACTCACTGAGCATAATTTTTGGTTAGATAACCTAACAATGTTAGTAGGAAATGGAACCTTGGTGGAGAGAAAAACAAACTCTCTGATGATGTGCTGTCCTGAACAATCATAGATAGATACCTGTGGACAGAAACACAAAAGAGAGATTAGTATTTCATAGTGCCATTTAGACATAAACCAGTTATTTTAGGCGCTTATCACAATAAACGCGAGTCCCGGAAACACATTACAATGGGATAAACTCGCTAAAATATAATAGAAGTCACCTGATGAAAAGGTCCTGGGCCCTCCTCCGGAGATACTGCATGTTCAGACATCATTCACAGGTAACTAATCCTTGAAAGATTGTTTCTTATTAAGAAAAAACAGTCAGAAAATTGTGAGCAAAAAAGTTGCATGAGACTCTAAGCCAATAAATTAGCAAAGAGGAAGTACTAGTCGGCGCATGCGCGGTGGTGGGGCTAGCATCCGCCAGACTGTCATCTGACTACCTGCCCGGTAGGGGCACCTAACTTTTTTAATCTGAGGTTTTATTGAGTGAAAGCCGATATTTAGCAATATCAAAGAGTATTAGGGGGGTAAATATACTCTTGAAGTGAAATTGCAAAACCGGAGATACCAGAGGCGAACTTCAAAACCTATCGCCTCTGGCGCAACTCAGCCTGCAGAGAACTTCACATCCAAACACAATTTGATCTCATCGCCAAAGAACTCATGCAAGACAGACTGCCCTCCTTCCTTAAATTGAAGTGTCCATGTATCTCACCAAGGGATGACACACAATTTAAACAAAAATGTGATACAAACTCAGAGAGATGGGTGTCGAACTTGCAACCTTTGTAGACGACCATCGAGAAAAGAGGCTTGAAAACATGCAGAAACTCAGAGCCCAGACAACTGTATCAGACACAGCATCAAAAAACAGTTTTCCCAGCTACAAGAAGCTTTCGAATACTGGAAAGAAAAGATATAACAGAGAACCGGCCACAACATTACCAAGAAAAACATGACTGGAACTGGCCGCAATAAGAGGGAAGAAACCCACCTATAGACAGGAGTGTTCAAAGGAATATCAAATCGATCACTTATTCAATCTCATCAGTAAAAAAGACATACAGTGACTTCTCAAGGGTCTATAAAAATGAACTTTCTCTACAACGAATATGGATTTTTCATTCACAAAGACAACTGTATTTAAAAAAAATGTTTCATCTCGCCATTATTGTTATTATACTCTCGCCTATGATTTCACTGTTTTAAAACATCTTAGTTTGAATGTACAACTTAACATTAACAAGAGGCCCAAGGGCCTGTGACGCTCACCTGGACCAATAGTATTTGAGGCATTTGCATTTAAATATAGATGATTCGTTACATTAAACAAGATGGGGAAACAAATTTTCACAGGAAAAATCTACCAATCAAAATTTGGAATGGAAATTCTGGTGCCTATGATCATAAGATCGTCTAAGCCAAGTTTGGTTGAAATTGCTCAAAGTAGTAAGAAAAAGAAGCTATTTGACAATTCTGGTGCCTATGATCATAAGATCGTCTAAGCCAAGTTTGGTTGAAATTGCTCAAAGTAGTAAGAAAAAGAAGCTATTTGACAATTTCCGATAAATTTGTAATAAAATGTAAGATTTTTACCCAAAAAGTTTGATGAATCAAAATTCTGAATGCAAGTCCTAAAGCCTATGATCATAGGATCCTTTTGGCCATATTTGCTTGAAATCAGTTAAGGTGACAAGAAGCAAGATTTTCACCCAAAAAATTGATTAATCACAATTCTGAATAGATGTTCTAGAGTGTACCACCATAGAATCCATCTACCATAGTCAAATTTGGTTGAAATATGTCAAGCAGCCAAGGAGTATTAGCATTTTGACCATTTCCGGTAGACTTTTCATAAAATCTAAGATATTCACCACAAAAATTGATCAATCAAAATTCTGATACATGTTGTAGAGCATACCACCATAGAATCCATCTTGTCAAATTTGGTTGAAATATGTCAAGCAGCTAAGGAGGAGTAGCATTTTGACCATTTCCAGGTAGATTTTTCACAAAATCTAGGACCGTCACAAAAATTTGATGGATCAAAATTCTGAATGCAAGTTCTAGAGCCTATGATCATAGGATCCTTTTGGCCAAATTTGCTTGAAATCAGTTAAGTTGACAAGAAGTAATTTGACAATTTCCGGTAAATTTGTCATAAAATTCAATATTTTCAAACAAAAAAATTTATGAATCACAATTCCGAATCGAAATTCTGGAGCCTACCACCATAGAATCCATATAACCAAATTTGGTTGAAATATGTCAAGGAGCTATGGAGTAGTAGTATTTTAAACATTTCCGTTAAAGTTTTCATAAAATCTAGGATTTTCACCAAAAAAATTGATGAATTACAATTCTGTATGGAAGTTCTAGAACCCATCACCACAGGATACAGGATCCTGTCATCACTAAATTTGTTGAAATCTCTCAGAATGGTAAGTAGAAGCAATTTGATAATTTCCGATACATTTTTCATAAAATTTTCACCCACAAAATTGATGAATCAAAATTACAAATGGAAGTTCTAGAGCCTATGGCCATAGGATCCTTTCAGTCAAATTTGGTTAAAATCATTCACAATGATAAGGAGAAGAAGCAGTTTGGCAATTTCCAGTACATTTTTCATAAAATTTAAGATTTTCACCCAAAATATTGATGAATCAAAATTCTGAATGGAAGTTCTGGAGCCCATCACAACACAATCTTTTCAGCTAAATTTGGTTGAAATCGCTCAGAATGGTAAGAAGAAGCAATTTGACAATTTCCAGTACATTTTTCATAAAATCTCAGATTTTCACCCAAAAAATTGATGAATCAAAATTCCGAATGGACGGACGACCGACGGTCACCACATAAGCTCACTTAAGGTCCAGGTGAGCTAATAACAATGGCTCTCAGGATACCGATACACCTTATTCTTCCAAGTTTGTTGTAATCTCACAAACAGAGATCCCAGAGACTACTATCAAAGACCTGGAGAAGGCCTAGGTTTCTGTCCATCAGTGTTTGAACCAGATATGGGATCTGTCTACAAGGATCTAAGTGCAGTTTGCAGACAATTACGCCTTACATTTCATTTCACACCAAACCCATAATCAGCTCATCCGACTTTACTCACCCAATCCCAGCCAGGGGCACCATCTGCCATCAATTCTGTCCTGTCGTCATTACAAAGTGTCCATACACAGGGAGTGTTCTCAAACGTGGAGAATCCCCTTGACTTTAAACTAGCAAAGAAATTCCTGCCTAAAAAGACATACACCATTACGCCAGGGACTGATGTCCAATTAGACAGCTTTATCAAAGCAATCAAATTTTCATTTGCTTAACCTATCCGCAGAAGGAATACTACAGGTAATTTCCCAAAACTGAAAGAGACACCATCTTTGAAACTTCAAAAAGCAAAGATGTTGTCATCAAAAGAGAAGACAATTTTGAATTCTACCATGACACTAGCAAGTTTGTACAGAAACAAATCTTAGAATTTTGACATATTTTTATAAGAACGTGCCCCAAAGGCAAATGTGATTTCTGCAAAATCAAAGCAAATGGTTCAAAAGCATCCACGCCAATCTCACTTACAGAGATAAAATTGCACGAAATTGTAAGTCAAGGAATATAATCTATCTCATCACATGCAAAGGTGCAAAAAATGATATGTGGGGGGATGATGATGATGATGATGAAATTCATATTTAGCTGCTACCACAACCTATGTCACCATTTGCGTTGTCAACAGATGTGCTCAATTTTGATTGGTCGATAACGGAAATATTTCTTCATGGATCAACTTTTCTAGAACAAACTTAAACAAGAGAAAGTGGGCTGGTGACTGACATACGATCAGATGTCATAATCAAAATATGGCACTTGTTAGCTGACAGCACAATAAAAATGATGTAAGTGTATAAATTGTATGTCTTTGGTCAATTTTAAAATCATTCTGTTGAGTATTTCGAGACTAGTTTGACTGGGAGCTGTTATTAACATAGGCAGCACCAGCTCCAAGGCAAATCAGTTTCAAAATATTCAATAGCTTACATGTCTGGATACCTTGAAATTGAGATTCATGGGTTCAAAGCGCTAAAATCAATTCCAATACTCGTACAAAGCGGGTGGGAGTCAGCTAGAAATGGATCCCTCCATTGCAGAAAAAATCCCTTCCATCGCTTTAGTTTTTTATTGATAAATAATATGCATTATCTCCCTTGTCACATGTGACGATCACGCAATGATTCAAATAAAACGCTGTTACCTGAGTTGAACAGAATGCCCTGGTCTGTACGCAGGTAATATCTACAGAGGTCTACGTCACTCACAGTGACAAACTCTGGCACCACAACTCCATCAGGCTGTATACTTGTGCCTATAACACAGAGTGACAGAGAACATGAACTAATTATAGAATCATGAATCTCATTTGCTTGCTCAAAACCTTGAAGTAAGTGTTGTCAATATATGTACATATGTGTGAAGGATGCTAACGATAGCAAACTATAACATGACTATAGGTTTGCACTCAGTCTGTCGCAGTTGGTTTTCCGTACGTTTTTCGTAGTTCTTCAAGGTATTCAACTGAGAATTGGTACACTGCTTTGGTAGGAGAAATTACAGATCAAGTTCGAGTTTCAAGCATATGCGTCAATTTTTATGGAGTTATGCCCCCTTTCGACTTAAGAAATAAAAAAAATATCAGCTTTCCCCACTTTTTTCGCACTCCTTCAAGATATTTATTTAATGGAAAATCGGTAAATCACTTTAGTATAAGGAGTTACAGAGCAAGTTCAAGTTTCAGACATTTTCCTCAATTTATCATGCAGTTATGGCCCCCTTTCGACTTATGAAATGCGAAAAATATTAGTTTTCCGCACTTTTTTCAAAGCCTCAAGATATTCTACTGACAAATGCTACATTGCTTTGTTATGAGAAGCTACAGATCAAGTTCGAGTTTCAGGCGTATGCGTCAATTTTGTATGCAGCTATGGCCCCTTTCGACTTAAGAAATACGAAAAACATCAGCTTGCCGCACTTTTTTTCGTACTCCTTCAAGGTATTAAAGTGAGAATTGCTAGGTTGCTTTATTATGGCGAGTTACAGAGCAAGTTCGAGTTTCAAACATTTTTGTGAATTTTTCATGGAGCTATGCCACTTTTGACTTATGAAATACGAAAAATATTAGTTCTCCCACACTTTTTTCACAGTCTTTCAAGATATTCAACTGAGAATTGGTACGTTGCTTTGTTATGAGAAATTACAAAGCAAGTTCGAGTTTCATGTGTTTACATCCCCTTTCAACTTATGAAACACAAAAATTATCCGTTTACCGCACTTTTTTCCCGCACTCCTTCAAGGAATTCACATGAGAATTGGTAGGTTGCTTTATTATAAAGAGTTATAGAGCAGGTTTGAGTTTCAGACAATAATCGTCCATTTTCCATGGAGTTATGCCCCCTTTCGACTTATGAAATACAAAAAATATTAGGTTTCCACAACTTTTTTCACAGCACTTCAACATATCCGACAGAGAATTGGTACATTGCTTCAGTGGCGGCGGAGTGGCTCTGCAACATGGGGGGGGGGGGGGCTAGGGGTGGATGCATGATTTCGTGTTGAGGGGGCTCATGAAGGTGGGCCAGGAAGGGGGCTTCCCCCTCCCTAATATGGGGGGTCCAATTTTTGAAAATTAAACGCTCTGAGAAGCCATCTCCTGTATTCTGAGTGATAATTCGTGGTTAAAATTGCTCAGGAAAATGAATTTTTCTCTTAGAAAATGTCAATTTACAGAGCATGAAAGGAATGTTTTCAAAATCTTCCACTTGAGTGACTGGTTTGCCATGCCAAAATTTCATATCAGGGCGTGTAAATCGACGTTTTTCAAGATCATTTCAGAAGGTCTGTCTAGTTAAGGTGTTAAAGGTGCATATTCACAGTAAAATTTCTGAAAATAAAATTGTTTAAATTATACACTTTTAGAGGCTTAAACTGTGAGCCTATATGTAATGAAACGAAATAAATCTTAACATATGATGATTCCATTCCATATAAATTAATATAATTTTTTAAGTTGCGAAATTGAAATAGAGGAAATATCAACATTAGCGACAACCAGTCTAGTGAAATTGAGAGACTCCAGAGTGATTCTTTTGTTACACTCATCTAGAAGGCTAGCATTGTAGTAGTCATGAATCGCAGATGCTACGATGGATTTCAATGCCTCCTCACCAGACACTAGGTTGAGGAGTTGAGGTATGGATGGAAGGTAATATTCCGATAGAAACTCTTCAATATAACTGAACTAGCTTCTAGATGTACCTATAGCTAACTGACGTAGCATGATGTCATTTAACAAAGAGTCTTGACATCTTATAATGTTACGAAGAAATGTTAGCCGTGAACTAAACGAAATCAGGGATTTCTTTTTTCACGAGAGAGTTGATACTTACCTCCCTAATACTTTTGATATTGCTAAATATCGGCTTTCACTCAATAAACACTCAGATTAAAACAGTTAGGTGCCCCTACTGGGCAGGGAGTCAGAGCGTAGTCTGGCGGATGCCAGCCCCACCATCGCGCATGCGCAGACTAGCACTTCCTCTGACTAATTTATTGGCTGATACACATGCAACTATTAAGAGCCTGAAGACCGAGCCTCTGTGGGGTGGAGAGGCCGGGTCCGTATCTAGGGAGGTAAGTATCAACTCTCTCGTGAAAAAAGAAATCCCTGATTTCGTTTATTTCACATCAAGAGTATACTTACCTCCCTAATACTTTTGATATTGCCAGAATTCGACAGTGAATTCGGCGGGAGGGAGGTGAGGTCAAAAGACCAGCTCATCCCTATACGCTTTTCTGCGTTTAAGGCACTTAAACTTCTGAAACTGTATGAAAAAACAGTCAGGATTTGACTAGCCATCGGATAACACCACCGATGTATGAGAGATGACCGAATGTCATATGCGCTCCACCCCCCCCCCCCCTCCTTCCTGGGAGGAAGAGTCGAATGACCTCAATGTCCTATACGCTCTCTACGTACAAGTGCCATGTACTACAGGACAGAGACGAAAAAACTCCCTTTTCGTATACTCTCAACAATGAACCACATAAATACACAAAACCAACATCATATTAAAAACGGGTAACGTGACAAGACAATCAACAATGGACAACCCATGCACAAGACTGACCTTGTTGAAAAGGTTGCTGACATCATCTTCCCATTGGTGAAGAATGATGCAGTCCCAAAAAAGTGGTTGTTTCCATAAATTAATTGTGAAATATATAAGCAATGAGGAAACCTCATCAAAAATATAAACCTAGTCAAAATCGACCAGGCGAGAGGATTAGAGGTGTCACGGAGATAATGGTCTGTAAAACTTGACTCACAGTGCCACTGAGCCACCGACATAATATCATCCACAGGGACCCCATTAAATAGGGCAGTGGATGTCACTACGCCGCGGACACTGTGAGCCTTGGCCACGTCAACCTGCTTCCCGGTGGCGGATTTATGACAAAACTGAATGCATTCTACAATCCACCTGGAAATGGTGTCCTTAGAAGCCCTGCCATGGGGTTCAATATATGACAACCATAACGCCGACTGGTCGGTGCGCCACTCCAATGTACGTTGTTTGTACCGGAGAAGCGCCCGGACGGGACACCATGCTTTAGAATTAGGATCATATCTAGTTAAAGCAGCCAAAACAATAGGTTGACCTGGATATTTCAACGACTGATTCTTAGCCAAGAAATTAATCCTAGGTAGCAGCTTAAGGCCTTCCCCTGAAACCACAAAACGGTCATCCTCGGCTGATAAGGCATGAATTTCACATCTACGCCTAGCTGAGGCCGCAGCAATTAAAAACACAGTCTTCAGTGTTAATAGTTTCATAGAAATACAACTAAGTGGTTCAAAAGGCTTATCACCTAGTACTTGAAGCACTAGCGATAAACTCCAAGACGGAATCACAGGTAGATTCCTTGGTCTTAGATTGCCCATGCCTTTAATCAATACATTTAATGTATTTACTTCATCACTTCCCCTCTTAGCCAAGCAAGGAATAACAGACATTAAAGCTGACTTATAACCAGCAATAGAGTTAGGCTTGAGGCTATAGGCATCATAGAGGTGACAGAGGAAATCAGCTACTACCTGAATAGATGAATCCATTGGATCAATACATCTTTTTGAGCACCATTCTGCAAATCTGTTGATTTTATAATTATATGCTCTGGAGGTTGACCCCCTCCTGGCTTTGGCCATAAACATGGCTGCTTGCTCAGAAAAGCCCTCCTTAATTCTAGATTCCTTGACAACATCCACGCAGTCAATCTGAACATTGACGGATTGTTGTGAAGGGCCTTGCCCTGGAAGATAATATCGTCCATCAGAGGCAGAGGAACCGGATTGCAGACCAGAAGGTCCAGCAGATCCGTATACCATGATCGGCTTGGCCAATCCGGGGCGATCAGAAGCACTTGGCATTCCTCTTGTCTGATTTTCTGAAGAATTTTTGGAATCAGGATTGCTGGAGGGAATGCGTATGCATACATTCTCCCCCAGCTGATAGCTAACGCATCTGTTGCGAAAGCGCTTGGATCCGGAATCGGAGAGACGTACGTCGTCATCTTCGCATTCTTCTTCGTTGCGAACAAATCGATGTTGGGTTTCCCCCAATGGTCGAACAGACGATCCGCCACACATTGATTTAGTTGCCATTCCGTGGGTAAAACACTCATCCTTCGGCTCAATGAGTCTGCTAGCAGATTTAACCTTCCCGGAATATGAACTGCTTTCAAGGTAATCTGGTGATCCAGGCACCAACAAAGCAGTCTCCATGTCATCATACAGAGACTGGGCGACTTCGTTCCGCCCTGGCGGTTTATGTAAGTCACAACTGTTGAGTTGTCTGAACGAATAAGAACAATCTTGCCCTGAACTTTCTGTAAGAAATGTTCCAGGCCCAGGACTACAGCTCTTAGCTCCAGTAGATTTATATGTTCCTTGACTGTTCCAGATTCCAAAGCCCTGATATCGTGGATTCTTCCAGGCAAGCTCCCCAGCCCTCCATCGATGCATCTGTATACACAGTCACCTGAGGGTGGGGAGGGGTTAGCATAACCCCACCAAGAGATTCTCTGTGTCCAACCACCATTGCAGGTGATGAATCAGAGGCGCCAACACTGACACGTTCGAGTCCAGCGAACCTGTACTCTGGGTCCATTGTGTCATGAGAAATAACTGGATCGGCCGCCTGCGTAAGGCGGCCTGAGGAATGACTGGTTCCAATGAAACCATCAACCCCAGCATTCTCAAGTAAACCCGTGCCAGGACATGACGACTGTCGCACACTGACTGAATCAATGAGATGAGTTTCTGAACTCTCTCCTGAGTAGGAAAAACATATCCTGTCTCTAGATCGAAGAACATCCCCAGGTAAACAAACTTCTGGGATGGAGTCAGCTCTGATTTTGGGAAATTGATCATCCAGCCCAAGTCTGTGAGAGTCTTCAAAACAATCTCCAGACTGGCCGATAAACTTTCCTGGGTGTGCGCTTTCAACAGCCAGTCGTCTATGTACGTGTGGACTGCTATGCTTCTCCTGCGGAGGTATGCGGTGATCGCAAGAACCACACGGGTGAAAACCTGAGGAGCCGTGGAAATCCCGAAGGGTAACACCCTGAATTCCCACTGTCTGCCCTGGAATGCAAATCTCAGGAAGCGACGGAAACTCCTGTGTATGGGGATGTGGAAATAAGCGTCCTTCAAATCTATCGACGCTGTCCACATTCCCCTCTCTAACCCCGCCAACACCGAGCGCACAGTCTCCATCTTGAAACTGGGCGTCTCTATGAACTTGTTCAATGGCTTGAGGTTGAGAATTGGTCTCCACCCTCCGGTGTTTTTTGTTACTAAGAACAGGGTTGAATAGAAGCCCGGACACCTTTGTGCCGGCTGAATAGCTCCTTTTTGTATGAGGGAATTTATTTCCTCCTCGATACACAACCTTTGCTCCGGATCTCTCGGATTTGGAGTCCAGATCGGCACTAGAGACAGTCGCGATGGCGGGCCTGTCATCCAATCGGGATGATACCCGACTGAAAGCCATCGCAAGACTAAACGGTCCTGAGTTAACCGTTCCCACTCTTGCATGTGGTCGGCTAGCCGGCCTCCCACCGGTCCACCTAGGGATAGAGGTGGACATAAGGAGTACAAGAGCAGCACTGTCTCCTTTGCCAGAAACACCGGAGCGGTTCTCACCGCGGTAACCGTCCCATCAGGAACGATTACCACGCCCAGATCCTCGCGCGCCACGACCAGCACCGCGTACCTCGGTGCGCGGGCGGCTGCCTGCGCCTCCCTTGCTGCTGGCCGAATCGCACGCGGCCGAGGCCGACGCTGCGATGGTGGTTGGCCTCTGACCTGGCCACCACCACCTCGAGCCTGCAGGGGACGATACGCAGGGGGTGCGGCGCGAACGTTAGCACGACGAAGCACCTCAAACTGCTCGCGCAGCGCCCTCTGGTTATTTACCAGAGTAACCATCTCCTGGAGGTGTCTACATCCCTCACCTCCAAAGAGACCAGGACCTGTCATATTGTACAGGTCCTGGGACGGGCACAGATTGTCCAAGGCAAATGTGCGCCTTGCCCGGACACTCCTGGTCACCGCCCGAGTCATACAGTCCAGAGCCAGGTTGATACCATCCTGGATGGCTCGCTGGACTGTTACCGGACTTGGCTGGCGCGATGCGGATGCTGTTACTACCCCTTGTAACAGCTGGGAGACGTGGGACAGAGCGGCAATCGAAGCCCTCCCACTCTCCTCCGCATCACGCAACGCGGTATTTGCTGAACGCAACGCGTTCGAACACAAGACTCCCGTGTCAGAACGGGAGCCTGGCCGCGCATCCTCACCCAAAGCCGCGTGGTCATCCACGCTCGGCTTAGGTACCACACCGTACCGCTGGTAATCCAGGGGCACGATGCGGCAATGTCTGGCCACCTCGCGCGGGGCCTTCGCGAGACGTCCACTCGACTTAATGGACGTCTCCGCCGCCTCGAACATGTCAACGACATGCTCTGCCAGCGGCAGAGAAGGCATAGCGTTAGCAGTAGGCTTACCAGCTAACCACGGCCTGTGGTCACGCTGGCTAGCCGACTGCTCCACGGGCAGATCTGGCCTAACACTCACCAACCACTGGCAAGCGTCAGACCAATCCTCCTCCGTGGCTAGCTGCGAGCGCTCTACAAGACGGGGGCCTTCGTCTTCCTCCTGAGCGCAAGCAACAGAGCTTGACGGCGGATACGCTGATACCCGTGGCAAGCCAGGGAGAGCATGCGGGCCTGACAACACCGGCATGCTAATCTCACTGGCTTGACCAGGAGCAGGCGCCGTGGTAGAGCGCGGGGCACATACCGCCCCACCACGGCCCCGGCCAGCACGAGCGACACTCTCGGCAAGCCGAGGTATGCGGTAACGCTGGCCCTCAGCGCCCAGGGCCACAGTCTGAACCGTGGATTCTACCCCTGCGTGAGTAGAACCGTGGAATAAGTCGCCTGTATTCCCCGCGAGGGGTGCACAGACGTCATAATCCATGGCCACGTCCTCAGACGGCGACCCCAACAGGTAATCCTCATCCTCCTGGCCAGACAGATTAGACTCCGGGTCAGCAAAGAGAGCTAACCCGGACTGGCCAGGGAAGGTGCCATAGGAGGTACTGGCACCCGCGGCGTGCGGATACCTCTGGACTGATATGCAGCCCGCGGGTTCCAGCGACAACCGTCCACGGCCCCTCGGCGCGGCACTAAGCCTGCTGCCAGGGTCGTGGGACGCCCCCTCTAATGGGGCCACCTCTGAATCTTCGAACAACGGAAGCGTACTAAGGAAAGGTGATTCAGAGGTGGGGATTACCTGCTCCGAAGCAGATGATGAGGACAGCAAAGGATTTGGTCCAGGAAGCATGCCACGAAGCAACTCTGGAACCAAATCCTTTATTGTCCTCCTCATCTCTCCCAACATCTCGGTCCGGAAGGCCTCCATGTCCACCGCGGACGAGGCCTTCCTCTTACCCTTCTTACTCACACCCTCTCTTTTCTGCTTCTTCTTCTCCTCCTCCACCACCTTGTCCTTCGCCTGCAAGCACAAGAATTCGGACATTAGCTCGCCCCCCCAGTGCTTACATATCTCGCAATTAAGCAAGGGACCACAGGGGCTACACTGATAACAGAGATGAGGCACAAACTTGTCCTTCAAAAACCATCCACAGGACGCACAACCAGGTCTCTGAAACAGGGCAAAGGACGAGGAGTATGAGCAATCTAGTTAAGCTCAGAAACTCAACCAACTCAAGAGAAGGAAATGATCATAAAGATCAATATTCATCAGAAAACCAGCTTTGGACAAACTTTAATTGTTAATAAAGAGCAAGGCTGATTATGACGTCATTAATCCTATGACAGGAAAAAATCGATCCCCAACAAACATCCAAGTGCAAGGACGAATTGTATCTCTAACCAGAACATGTGCAGAATGGACATTTCGACTACACAACCATCAGATATATACTGATAACAATGGCAAATACTGTTAATTATCTCCCTTTCCTCTCTAATTAATTAACATCACCTCATATCAATAATTAGATACCTGACACTTTGTATAGACAAACCATCCAACGTGATGAACTGGAGCACTCCACCAACTGAACGCCTCTTAACTCTCTCCACCTCTAGGGGAAGGAATTGGATCAAGAGGGCAAAGTGAGAAGACCTTTATACTAGGCCTCCGACTCACTGGACATACAATTTTTGGTTAGATAACCTAACAGTATTAGTAGGAAATGGAACCATGGTGGAGAGAAACAACCCCTCTGCTGATGTGATGTCCATTACATATCGTCACACAGACCTGTGGACATAAACACAAAGAGAGATTAGTATTATATAGCACCTAGTTGAAATAAACCAACTAAACAAGGCACTTATCACGGTAAACGCGAGTCCCGGAAACACATTACACCGGGGACAAAACTCGCTAATTTTACTAGAAGTCACCTGATTTAAAGGTCCTGGGCCCTCCTCTGGCGAAGTCATCCTTTCTGCCATCTTTATCAGGGATAATCACTTCCAAATTCACACAAAAAGACTATGAATTGAGTAAAGAAAAGCTCTAGCACAAAAACATGTGTAGACTCTCTGCCAATAAATTAGCAAAGAGGAAGTGCTAGTCTGCGCATGCGCGATGGTGGGGCTGGCATCCGCCAGACTACGCTCTGACTCCCTGCCCAGTAGGGGCACCTAACTGTTTTAATCTGAGTGTTTATTGAGTGAAAGCCGATATTTAGCAACATCAAAAGTATTAGGGAGGTAAGTATACTCTTGATGTGAAAGATGTAGCTCCGCAATGATAGGCCTAATCCCTGGCTGAAAGGAAACTGCAAATTTCGAAGTATGCATAGGTAGTGACTGGATTATACGCAGCATTTGCAGATGAAAACTCTAGACATTTAAGATGTTAAATTTGATTACTGAGACCTTCACCGGCTTTGGTTTAGGTGAAACCACCTAGCCTTTCTATTTAATTTTCCAAATGGCAAAGTTCTATGAATTGTTCACTCACATGGTAGGATCGCACATAGATATCTATGGGCAAACCTACCGCATAGCGAACAAAATGAACGGAAAATATTCACACTACTAAATGCTCTCCTAGTGTGTCTCTAAAGAACAGGTGGTTGAAAGATGAGTGCTATTCCCTACAGTACAGTCCATAAATAAAATCTAGAAAAATGTTAGTTACTATAATTTTGAACACGATTAAGAAATGTTTGTTGACTAATTTGAACATAATGGTATTGGAAGACATTGGTGCCTCAGTGTGGACAGATTTTATTTTGCTTTGAAAACATGTCAACTTAACACTGTAATGATCAACAATCTTTGACTGGAAATAAACGAAATCTAGGATTTCTTTTTTCACGAGAGAGTTGATACTTACCTCCCTAATACTTTTGATATTGCTAAATATTGGCTTTCACTCAATAAACACTCAGATTTAAAACAGTTAGGTGCCCCTACTGGGCAGGGAGTCAGAGCGTAGTCTGGCGGATGCCAGCCCCACCACCGCGCATGCGCAGACTAGCACTTCCTCTGACTAGATTATTGGCTGACACACATGCAACTATTAAGAGCCTGAAGACCGAGCCTCTGTGGGGTGGAGAGGCCGGGTCCGTATCTAGGGAGGTAAGTATCAACTCTCTCGTGAAAAAAGAAATCCTAGATTTCGTTTATTTCACTTCAAGAGTATACTTACCTCCCTAATACTTTTGATATTGCCAGAATTCGAAAGTGAATCTGGCGGGAGGGAGGCGAGGTCAAAAGACCAGCTCATCCCAATACGCTTTTCTGCGTTTAAGGCACTTAAACTTCTGAAACTGTAAGAAAAAACAGTCAGGATTTGACTAACCATCGGATAACACGACCGATGTATGAGAGATGACCGAATGTCATATGCGCTCCCCCCCCTCCTTCCTGGGAGGAAGAGTCGACTGACCTCAATGTCCTATACGCTCTCTACGTACAAGTGCCATGTACTACAGGACAGAGACGAAAAAGCTCCATTTTCGTAACTCTCAACAATGAACCACACAAATACACAAACCATCACCATATTAATAACGGGTAATCGTGACAATACAATCAACAACGGACAACACATGAACAAGACTGACCTTGTTGAAAATGGCTGCTGACATCATCTTCCCATCGGTAAAGACTGATGCAGGCCCAAAAAAGTGGGTGTTTCCATAAATTAATTGTGATATATATAAGTAATGAGGAAATCACCTCAAAAAATATAAACCGATTTATTTTTTCAAAACCGACAAGGCGAGAGGATTAGAGGTGTCACGGAGATAATGGTCTGTAAAACTTGACTCACAGTGCCACTGAGCCACCGACATAATATCATCCACAGGGACCCCATTAAATAGGGCCGTGGATGTCACTACGCCGCGGACACTGTGAGCCTTGGCCACGTCAACCTGCTTCCCGGTGGCGGATTTATGGCAAAACTGAATGCATTCCACAATCCACCTGGAAATGGTGTCCTTAGAAGCCCTCCCATGGGGTTCAATATATGACAACCATAACGCTGACTGGTCGGTGCGCCATGCCGCCGTACGTTGTTTGTACCGGCGCAGCGCCCGGACGGGACACCATGCTTTAGAATTAGGATCATATCTAGTTAAAGCAGGCAAAATAATAGGTTGACCTGGATATTTCAACGACTGATTTTTAGCCAAGAAATTAATCCTAGGTAGCAGCTTAAGGCCTTCCCCTGAAACCACAAAACGGTCATCCTCGGCTGATAAGGCATGAATCTCACTCCTACGCCTAGCCGAGGCCGCAGCAATTAAAAACACAGTCTTCAGTGTTAATAGTTTCATAGAAATGGAACTAAGTGGTTCAAAAGGCTTATCACCTAGTACTTGAAGCACTAGCGATAAACTCCAAGACGGAATCACAGGAGGATTCCTTGGTCTTAGATTGCCCATGCCTTTAATTAATACATTCAATGTATTTACTTCATCACTTCCCCTCTTAGCCAAGCAAGGAATAACAGACATTAATGCTGACTTATAACCAGCAATAGAGTTAGGCTTGAGGCTATAGGCATCATAGAGGTGACAGAGGAAATCAGCTACTACTTGAATAGATGAATCCATTGGATCAATACATCTTTTTGAGCACCATTCTGCAAATCTGTTGATTTTATAATTATATGCTCTGGAGGTTGACCCCCTCCTGGCTTTGGCCATAAACATGGCTGCTTGCTCAGAAAAGCCCTCCTTAATTCTAGATTCCTTGACAACATCCACGCAGTCAATCTGAACATTGACGGATTGTTGTGAAGGGCCTTGCCCTGGAAGATAATATCGTCCATCAGAGGCAGAGGAACCGGATTGCAGACCAGAAGGTCCAGCAGATCCGTATACCATGATCGGCTTGGCCAATCCGGGGCGATCAGAAGCACTTGGCATTCCTCTTGTCTGATTTTCTGAAGAATTTTTGGAATCAGGATTGCTGGAGGGAATGCGTATGCATACATTCTCCCCCAGCTGATAGCTAACGCATCTGTTGCGAAAGCGCTTGGATCCGGAATCGGAGAGACGTACGTCGTCATCTTCGCATTCTTCTTCGTTGCGAACAAATCGATGTTGGGTTTCCCCCAATGGTCGAACAGACGATCCGCCACACATTGATTTAGTTGCCATTCCGTGGGTAAAACACTCATCCTTCGGCTCAATGAGTCTGCTAGCAGGTTTAACCTTCCCGGAATATGAACTGCTTTCAAGGTAATCTGGTGATCCAGACACCAACAAAGCAGTTTCCATGTCATCATACAGAGACTGGGCGACTTCGTTCCGCCCTGGCGGTTTATGTAAGTCACAACTGTTGAGTTGTCTGAACGAATAAGAACAATCTTGCCCTGAACTTTCTGTAAGAAATGTTCCAGGCCCAGGACTACTGCTCTTAGCTCCAGTAGATTTATATGTTCCTGTGACTGTTCCAGATTCCAAAGCCCTGATATCGTGGATTCTTCCAGGCAAGCTCCCCAGCCCTCCATCGATGCATCTGTATACACAGTCACCTGAGGGTGGGGAGGGGTTAGCAAAACCCCCGGTAAGAGATTCTCTGTATTCAACCACCATTGCAGGTGGTGAATCAGAGGCGCCAACACTGACACATTCGAGTCCAGCGAACCTGTACTCTGGGTCCATTGTGTCATGAGAAACAACTGGATCGGCCGCCTGCGTAAGGCGGCCTGAGGAATGACTGGTTCCAACGAAACCATCAACCCCAGCATTCTCAAGTAAACCCGTGCCAGGACATGACGACTGTCGCACACTGACTGAATCAACGAGATGAGTATTTGAACTCTCTCCTGAGTAGGATAAACATATCCTGTCTCCAGATCGAAGAACATCCCCAGGTAAACAAACTTCTGGGATGGAGTCAGCTCTGATTTTGGGAAATTGATCATCCAGCCCAAGTCTGTGAGAATTTTCAAAACAATCTCCAGATTGGCGGACAAACTTTCCCGGGTGTGCGCTTTCAACAGCCAGTCGTCTATGTACGTGTGGACTGCTATGCTTCTCCTGCGGAGGTATGCTGTGATCGCAAGAACCACACGGGTGAAAACCCGAGGAGCCGTGGAAATTCCGAAGGGCAACACCCTGAATTCCCACTGTCTGCCCTGGAATGCAAATCTCAGGAAGCGACAGAAACTCCTGTGGATGGGGATGTGGAAATAAGCGTCCTTCAAATCTATCGACGCCGTCCACATCCCCCTCTCCAACCCCGCCAACACCGAGCGCACCGTTTCCATCTTGAAACTGGGCGTCTCGATGAACTTGTTCAATGGCTTGAGGTTGAGAATCGGTCTCCACCCACCGGTGCGTTTTGTTACCAAGAACAGGGTTGAATAGAAGCCCGGACACCTTTGTGCCGGCTGAATAGCTCCTTTTTGTACGAGGGAATTTATCTCCTCCTCGATACACAACCTTTGATCTGGATCTCTCGGAATGGGAGTCCAGACTGGCACCAGAGACAGTCGCGACGGCGGGCCTGTCATCCACTCTGGATGATACCCCATGGAAAGCCATCGCAAGACTAAACGGTCCTGAGTTAACCGTTCCCACTCTTGCATGTGGTCGGCTAGCCGGCCTCCCACCGGTCCACCTAGGGACCGCGGTGGACACAAGGCATACAAGAGCGGCACTGTCTCCGTCGCCATACACACCGGCGTGGTCCTTACCGCGGTAAGCGCCCTGTCAGGAACGATAACCACGCCCAGATCCTCGCGCGACCCGCCCCGCCCCGCGCGCACCTCGGTGCACGGGCGGCTGCCTGGCTGACGGCGGCTGAGGAGCCTGCGCCCCCCTCACTGCTGGCCGAATCGCACGCGGCCGAGGCCGGCGCTGCGACGGCGGCTGGCCTCTGACTTGGCCAGCACCACCTCGAGCCTGCAGGGGACGATACGCAGGGGCCGCGGCGCGAACGTTAGCACGACGCAGTACCTCAAACTGTTCGCGCAGCGCCCTCTGGTTATTCACCAGGGTGACCGTCTCCTGGAGGTGGCGACATCCCTCACCTCCAAAAAGACCAGGACCCGTCATAGGCGTACGGAGTAGCCTATTATACAGGTCCTGAGACGGGCACAGATTGTCCAGGGCAAATGTGCGTCTTGCCCTGACACTCCTGGTCACCGCCCGCGTCATACAGTCCAGCGCCAGGTTAATACCATCCTGGATGGTTCGCTGGACCGCGAGCGGGCCTGGCTGGCGCGATGCGGATGCCGTTACTACCCCCTGTAACAGCTGGGAGACGTGGGACAGAGCGGCAATCGAAGCCCTCCCACTCTCCTCCGCATCACGCAACGCGGTATTCGCCGAACGCAACGCGTTCGCGCACAAGACCCCCGCATCAGAACGGGAGCCTGGCCGCGTATCCTCACCCAAAGCCGCGCGGTCATCCACGCTGGGCTTGGGTACCACACCGTACCGCTGGTAGTCCAGGGGCACGATGCGACAACGCCTGGCCACCTCGCGAGGGGCCTTCGCGAGACGTCCACTCGTGTTAATGGACGCCTCCGCCGCCTTGAACATGTCAACGACATGCTCCGCCAGCGGCAGAGAAGGCATAGCGTTAGCAGTTGGTTTCCCAGCTAACCACGGCGTGTGAACACGGTGGCTAGCCGACTGCTCCACGGGCAGATCAGGCCTAACGCTCACCAACCACTGGCAAGCGTCATACCAATCCTCCTCCGTGGCTAACTGCGAGCGCTCTACAAGACGGGGTCCTTCGTCTTCCTCCTGAGCGCAAGCAGTAGAGCTTGACGGCGGGTACGCTGATACACCTGGCAAGCCAGGGAAAACATGCGGGCCTGACAGCCCCGGCATGAGAATATCACTGGTTTGACCAGGAGCAGGAACCGCGGTAGAGCGCGGGGTATATATAGCCCTACCACGGGCCCGGCCAGCACCAGCTACACTCTCGGCAAGCCGAGGTATGCGGTACCGCTGGCCATCAGCAGCGCCCTGGGCCACCACCTGAACCGCGGACCTTACTCCAGGGTGAGTAATACCGTGGAAAAAAGCGCCTGTATTCCCCGCGAGGGGTGCACAAACGTCTTCATCCATGTCCACGTCGTCAGACGGCGACCCTAGCAGGTAATCCTCATCACCCTGGTCAGAAAGATTAGACCCCGGGTCAGCAAAGAGAGCTAACCCGGGCTGACCAGGAACGGTGCCATAGGAGGTACTGGCCACCGCGGCGTGCGGATACCCCTGGACTGATAAGCAGCCAGCGGGTTCCAGCGACAACCGTCCACGGTCCCCTATCGGCGCGGCAATAAGCCTGCTGCCAGGGCCGTGGAACGCCCCCTCTAATGGGGCCACCTCTGAATCGTCGGACAACGGAAGCGGACTAAGGAAAATCGATCCAGAGGCGGGGATTACCTGCTCCGAAGCCGATGATGAGGACAATAAAGGATCTGGTCCAGGAAGCATGCCACGAAGCAACCCTGGAACCAAATCTTTTATTGTCCTCTTCATCTCTCCCAACATCTCGGTCCGGAAGGTCTCCATATCCACCGCGGACGAGACCTTCCCCTTACCCTTCCTACTTACAACCTCTCGTTTCCGCTTCTTCTTCTTCTCCTCCTCTACCACCTTGTCCGTCGCCTGTAAGCAGCACAAGAATTCGGACATTAACTCGCCCCCCCAGTGCTTACATATGTCACAATTAATCAATGGACCACAAGGGCTACATCGATAACACAGATGCGGCCAGAACTTCACATGCATAAAACGTCCACAGGACGCGCAACCCGGTCCCTGAAACAGGGCAAAGGACAAGGAGTATGAGCAACTAGTTAAGCTTAGAAACTCAATCCAACTCAAGGAGAAGGAAAACGATCATAAAGATCAATATACATCAAAAACCAGCCTAGCGCTTGAATTGCTAATAAATACATAGCCAGCTGATTATGACGTCATTAATCCCTTGACAGGAAAAAATTCGATCCCAACAAAACATCCAAGTGCAAAGACGAATTGTATGCTGAATGGATAAGTTGACTACACAACCATCAGATACATATAGATAACTCTTTTCTGGCAAAAATGTTAATTATCTCCCTTTGATTGTTTACAATAATTAACATCACCACATTATCAATAACTAGATACCTGACACTTTGTATAGACAAACCATCCAACGTGACGAACCGGAAACTCCACCATCTGCCCGCCTCTTAACTCTCTCCACCTCATGGGGAAGGAATTGGATCAAGAGGGCAAAGTGAGAAGACCTTTATACCAGGCCTCCAACTCACTGGACATAATTTTTCATTTGGTTAGATAACCTAACAGTGTTAGTAGGAAATGGAACCATGGTGGAGAGAATACTAATTCTCTGGTACTGTGACGTCACCACCTAGCGTCATACAGACCTGTGGACATAAACAGAAAGAGAAATTAGTCCTAGGTAGCACCGAGTTGATATAACCCAACCAACCAAGGCGCTTATCACGGTAAACGCGAGTCCCGGAAACACAATACACCGGGAAGAAAACTCGCTAATTTTACTAGAAGTCACCTGATTTAAAGGTCCAACGTCCTCCTGTGGCGAAGTGTATCCTCCCGCCATCCAAATCAGGTCTTATCACTTCCAAAATAACACCAATAAAAACGTTAAAGAGCAAGAAAAGCTTATGACTCAAAAAACATGTGTGTTCTCTTTGCCAATAATCTAGCAAAGAGGAAGTGCTAGTCTGCGCATGCGCGGTGGTGGGGCTGGCATCCGCCAGACTACGCTCTGACTCCCTGCCCAGTAGGGGCACCTAACTGTTTTAAATCTGAGTGTTTATTGAGTGAAAGCCAATATTTAGCAATATCAAAAGTATTAGGGAGGTAAGTATACTCTTGAAGTGAAATCTCAGTTGGTCTCTAGACCAGGTTTGCTATATAGAGGACCTGAAACGAGGTCCCGTTTATTATCACTATTATCAACTGAGTCGAAAGTTATCACATTGCACGAGCTTTAGAGAGTGCAATTTGATAATTTTCGATGAGGTTGATAATAGTGATATTAAATTGGACAGAGTTTGAGATTCTATTTATCATATAAACTGATATTTTGACAAATATTCCAATAAAGTCTATCCCTGAAATCCATTTGAACAGACCATTTTGCGCTGTTAGGCTTCATCACTGTGACGCATCACTTGCTACAAGTGCTGACCAATGCGCGACAACAAAATAATGACAAACAAAATATCGTTATTTCGGACTTGAAATTACTTTTAAACCAACTTTTAAAATTTCAGTGTCTGTCAGGCAAATTTACAAACATATTTCATAATTAGGTAGTCTATTAATTACAAAATTTAAATAAACAACATAATGTATCCTGCCGTGTTGACATTTTCACCGTCATTGTCGCTATGAAAGATTTTCAGCGTCACGGGCATGTGGGATTATTACACATTATCAAACCAATGAAAATATTTCTTTGGCATTATCTAACCACTGAAAATCTTTCGTTGAATATTATACTATATTGAATATTATATATATTGAGAAATATTAAACGTGGACAAAGCTTTGTTTATACGATAAATAGCACTATCCATTTGTACACACCTCCAATCCTGAGTTCAAGCTTCTGTTTGGTGTCACGGTTCTCATTATTACAGAATGCCCGGAGTGTGCCCATCGTTATCTGTAGGCAACCACTGATGTCCACCTCTGTCATATTACTGCAGTGCTGAGCTAGGTTTATTAAGGCTGAGATTAGACATAATAAAACATGGCTTTATCTTCTGAAATGTAGTCAATCACAATACCATATCATACGTTCATAACATCCATTGTGTTAAACCTCTCAATACTGCAATCACACCATACTAAATTTCAAGAAGCTGTTGAATTTTTCACAGATAACAGTAACGAGACAAAATCACATGACCTGCCAATGATGGAAGGAATTTTGATGTGTGGCAAGACATATGCGTGGACACATGGTTAGCAAGGTATACATATGAAGGGATTGACACAAAAACCAATAGGCTTCTTCTTAACCACATGGCCAACCTACACATGTAGTTTCAACCATAGCAAAAATATGCATGCATACACACGCCTGCGCACACATGCCTATATACACACGCACGCACACATGCGTGCGCGCACGCATGCACACACACACACACACATGCATGATGCATGCACATATATACGTACGCATGTACACACAGACATGACTGTTAAGAAATATAGCGATTGACACAGCCCAATAATAAGGTTTCTTTGTAGTACCACGGTGAACAGATACATGAAGTTTCATCAATGTACTCCAACTTGAAGCTAAATGAATGGATGGATGGATGGATGGATGGATGGACAAGCACAAAAAATAATACGCATCTTCCTAGTCTCATGCCTAACCTACTCATGAAACCTCATCAACAGCGACTAGGTAGAAGCTAAGTTATCGAATGATAACTGAAAATTTGATAACTGAAAATCTGCTTGAACATATAGGGTGCAAAAGCTGTGAACTGACCGCTATTCAATACATACAACTACTATGTTAAGTTGAAAGCGTATTTCAGCAATGTGTTCTAAATCAATTTCAGTAGTTTCCCCCAAGTCTGATAGACAAATGTAATTAATACAAAAATACATATAAAGAATATATGATAAATAGTGAAATATATGAAGATATTTTTTTTTCCTATTTTTAATTTTAAATTAAATTCCTGAATTAGCACTCAACAGGAAGACAACACTTCAGGGATATTTTAATATTGCCACATTATGTATATAAATGTTATGACGTTGATAATTAAACAAAATCTAGGATTTCTTTTTTCACGAGAGAGTTGATACTTACCTCCCTAATACTTTTGATATTGCTTAAATATTGGCTTTCACTCAATAAACACTCAGATTAAAACAGTTAGGTGCCCCTACTGGGCAGGGAGTCAGAGCGTAGTCTGGCGGATGCCAGCCCCACCACCGCGCATGCGCAGACTAGCACTTCCTCTGACTAGATTATTGGCTGACACACATGCAACTATTAAGAGCCTGAAGACCGAGCCTCTGTGGGGTGGAGAGGCCGGGTCCGTATCTAGGGAGGTAAGTATCAACTCTCTCGTGAAAAAAGAAATCCTAGATTTCGTTTATTTCACTTCAAGAGTATACTTACCTCCCTAATACTTTTGATATTGCCAGAATTCGAAAGTGAATCTGGCGGGAGGGAGGCGAGGTCAAAAGACCAGCTCATCCCTATACGCTTTTCTGCGTTTAAGGCACTTAAACTTCTGAAACTGTACGAAAAAACAGTCAGGATTTGACTAACCATCGGATAACACCACCGATGTATGAGAGATGACCGAATGTCATATGCGCTCCTCCCCCCCTCCTTCCTGGGAGGAAGAGTCGACTGACCTCAATGTCCTATACGCTCTCTACGTACAAGTGCCATGTACTACAGGACAGAGACGAAAAAGCTCCATTTTCGTAAACTCTCAACAATGAACCACACAAATACACAAACCATCACCATATTAATAACGGGTAACGTGACAATACAATCAACAACGGACAACCCATGAACAAGACTGACCTTGTTGAAATGGCTGCTGACATCATCTTCCCATTGGTGAAGACTGATGCAGGCCCAAAAAAGTGGGTGTTTCCATAAATTAATTGTGAAATATATAAGCAATGAGGAAAGAACCTCCTCAAAAAATATAAACCGAGTTATTTTTTCAAAATCGACAAGGCGAGAGGATTAGAGGTGTCACGGAGATAATGGTCTGTAAAACTGGACTCACAGTGCCATTGAGCCACCGACATAATATCATCCACAGGGACCCCATTAAATAGGGCAGTGGATGTCACTACGCCGCGGACACTGTGAGCCTTGGCCACATCAACCTGCTTCCCGGTGGCGGATTTATGGCAAAACTGAATGCATTCTACAATCCACCTGGAAATGGTGTCCTTAGAAGCCCTGCCATGGGGTTCAATATATGACAACCATAACGCTGACTGGTCGGTGCGCCACTCCGCCGTACGTTGTTTGTACAGGCGCAGCTCCCGGACGGGACACCATGCTTTAGAATTAGGATCATATCTAGTTAAAGCAGGCAAAATAATAGGTTGACCTGGATATTTCAACGACTGATTTTTAGCCAAGAAATTAATCCTAGGTAGCAGCTTAAGGCCTTCCCCTGAAACCACAAAACGGTCATCCTCGGCTGATAAGGCATGAATTTCACTCCTACGCCTAGCCGAGGCAGCAGCAATTAAAAACACAGTCTTCAGTGTTAATAGTTTCATAGAAATGGAACTAAGTGGTTCAAAAGGCTTATCACCTAGTACTTGAAGCACTAGCGATAAACTCCAAGACGGAATCACAGGTGGATTCCTTGGTCTTAGATTGCCCATGCCTTTAATTAATACATTTAATGTATTTACTTCATCACTTCCCCTCTTAGCCAAGCAAGGAATAACAGACATTAATGCTGACTTATAACCAGCAATAGAGTTAGGCTTGAGGCTATAGGCATCATAGAGGTGACAGAGGAAATCAGCTACTACTTGAATAGATGAACCCATTGGATCAATACATCTTTTTGAGCACCATTCTGCAAATCTGTTGATTTTATAATTATATGCTCTGGAGGTTGACCCCCTCCTGGCTTTGGCCATAAACATGGCTGCTTGCTCAGAAAAGCCCTCCTTAATTCTAGATTCCTTGACAACATCCACGCAGTCAATCTGAGCATTGACGGATTGTTGTGAAGGGCCTTGCCCTGGAAGATAATATCGTCCATCAGAGGCAGAGGAACCGGATTGCAGACCAGAAGGTCCAGCAGATCCGTATACCATGATCGGCTTGGCCAATCCGGGGCGATCAGAAGCACTTGGCATTCCTCTTGTCTGATTTTCTGAAGAATTTTTGGAATCAGGATTGCTGGAGGGAATGCGTATGCATACATTCTCCCCCAGCTGATAGCTAACGCATCTGTTGCGAAAGCGCTTGGATCCGGAATCGGAGAGACGTACGTCGTCATCTTCGCATTCTTCTTCGTCGCGAACAAATCGATGTTGGGTTTCCCCCAATGGTCGAACAGACGATCCGCCACACATTGATTTAGTTGCCATTCCGTGGGTAAAACACTCATCCTTCGGCTCAATGAGTCTGCTAGCAGGTTTAACCTTCCCGGAATATGAACTGCTTTCAAGGTAATCTGGTGATCCAGACACCAACAAAGCAGTTTCCATGTCATCATACAGAGACTGGGCGACTTCGTTCCGCCCTGGCGGTTTATGTAAGTCACAACTGTTGAGTTGTCTGAACGAATAAGAACAATCTTGCCCTGAACTTTCTGTAAGAAATGTTCCAGGCCCAGGACTACTGCTCTTAGCTCCAGTAGATTTATATGTTCCTTTGACTGTTCCAGATTCCAAAGCCCTGATATCGTGGACTCTTCCAGGCAAGCTCCCCAGCCCTCCATCGATGCATCTGTATACACAGTCACCTAAGGGTGGGGAGGGGTTAGCATAACCCCCACCAAGAGATTCTCTGTGTCCAACCACCATTGCAGGTGATGAATCAGAGGCGCCAACACTGACACATTCGAGTCCAGCGAACCTGTACTCTGGGTCCATTGTGTCATGAGAAATAACTGGATCGGCCGCCTGCGTAAGGCGGCCTGAGGAATGACTGGTTCCAATGAAACCATCAACCCCAGCATTCTCAAGTAAACCCGTGCCAGGACATGACGACTGTCGCACACTGACTGAATTAATGAGATGAGTTTCTGAACTCTCTCCTGAGTAGGATAAACATATCCTGTCTCTAGATCGAAGAACATCCCCAGGTAAACAAACTTCTGGGATGGAGTCAGCTCTGATTTTGGGAAATTGATCATCCAGCCTAAGTCTGTGAGAGTTTTCAAAACAATCTCCAGACTGGCCGACAAACTTTCCCGGGTGTGCGCTTTCAACAGCCAGTCGTCTATGTACGTGTGGACTGCTATGCTTCTCCTGCGGAGGTATGCGGTGATCGCAAGAACCACACGGGTGAAAACCCGAGGAGCCGTGGAAATTCCGAAGGGCAACACCCTGAATTCCCACTGTCTGCCCTGGAATGCAAATCTCAGGAAGCGACAGAAACTCCCGTGGATGGGGATGTGGAAATAAGCGTCCTTCAAATCTATCGACGCCGTCCACATCCCCCTCTCCAACCCCGCCAACACCGAGCGCACCGTTTCCATCTTGAAACTGGGCGTCTCGATGAACTTGTTCAATGGCTTGAGGTTGAGAATCGGTCTCCACCCTCCGGTGCGTTTTGTTACTAAGAACAGGGTTGAATAGAAGCCCGGACACCTTTGTGCCGGCTGAATAGCTCCCTTTTGTACGAGGGAATCTATCTCCTCCTCGATACACAACCTTTGCTCTGGATCTCTCGGAATGGGAGTCCAGACTGGCACTAGAGACAGTCGCGACGGCGGGCCCGTCATCCACTCTGGATGATACCCGACGGAAAGCCATCGCAAGACTAAACGGTCCTGAGTTAACCGTTCCCACTCTTGCATGTGGTCGGCTAGCCGGCCTCCCACCGGTCCACCTAGGGACAGAGGTGGACACGAGGCATGCAAGAGCGGCACTGTCCCCGTCGCCATAAACACCGGAGTGGTTCTTACCGCGGTAACCGTCCCGTCAGGACCGATAACCACGCCCAGATCCTCGCGCGCCCCGCCCCGTGCGCACCTCGGTGCGCGGGCGGCTGCCTGGCTGACGGCGCCTGAGGAACCTGCGCCCCCCTCGCTGCTGGCCGAATCGCACGCGGCCGAGGCCGACGCTGCGACGGTGGCTGGCCTCTGACTTGGCCAGCACCACCTCGAGCCTGCAGGGGACGATACGCAGGGGGCGCGGCGCGAACGTTAGCACGACGCAGCACCTCAAACTGCTCGCGCAGCGCCCTCTGGTTATTCACCAGGGTGACCGTCTCCTGGAGGTGTCGACATCCCTCACCTCCAAAAAGACCAGGACCCGTCATAGGCGTACGCAGTAGGCTATTGTACAGGTCCTGAGACGGGCACAGATTGTCCAGGGCAAACGTGCGTCTTGCCCGGACACTCCTGGTCACCGCCCGAGTCATACAGTCCAGCGCCAGGTTAATACCATCCTGGATGGCTCGCTGGACCGTGACCGGACTTGGCTGGCGCGATGCGGATGCCGTTACTACCCCCTGTAACAGCTGGGAGACGTGGGACAGAGCGGCAATCGAAGCCCTCCCACTCTCCTCCGCATCACGCAACGCGGTATCCGCCGAACGCAACGCGTTCGAGCACAAGACCCCCGTGTCAGAACGGGAGCCTGGCCGCGCATCCTCACCCAAAGCCGCGCGGTCATCCACGCTGGGCTTGGGTACCACACCGTACCGCTGGTAATCCAGGGGCACGATGCGACAACGCCTGGCCACCTCGCGAGGGGCCTTCGCGAGACGTCCACTCGACTTAATGGACGACTCCGCCGCCTCGAACATGTCAACGACATGCTCCGCCAGCGGCAGAGAAGGCATAGCGTTAGCAGTCGGCTTCCCCGCTAACCACGGCCTGTGGTCACGCTGGCTAGCCGACTGCTCCACGGGCAGATCAGGCCTAACGCTCACCAACCACTGGCAAGCGTCAGACCAATCCTCCTCCGTGGCTAACTGCGAGCGCTCTACAAGACGGGGGCCTTCGTCTTCCTCCTGAGCGCAAGCAGCAGAGCTTGACGGCGGGTACGCTGATACACCTGGCAAGCCAGGGAAAACATGCGGGCCTGACAGCACCGGCATGACAATATCACTGGTTTGACCAGGAGCAGGCGCCGTGGTAGAGCGCGGGGCACATACCGCCCCACCACGGGCCCGGCCAGCACCAGCAACACCCTCGGCAAGCCGAGGTATGCGGTACCGCTGGCCATCAGCAGCGCCCTGGGCCACCACCTGAGCCGCGGACTCTACTCCAGGGTGAGTAAAACCGTGGAAGAAGCCGCCCGTATTCCCCGCGAGGGGTGCACAAACGTCTTCATCCATGTCCACGTCGTCAGACGGCGACCCTAGCAGGTAATCCTCATCACCCTGGTCAGAAAGATTAGACCCCGGGTCAGCAAAGAGAGCTAACCCGGGCTGACCAGGAACGGTGCCATAGGAGGTACTGGCCACCGCGGCGTGCGGATACCCCTGGACTGATAAGCAGCCCGCGGGTTCCAGCGACAACCGTCCACGGTCCCCTATCGGCGCGGCAATAAGCCTGCTGCCAGGGTCGTGGAACGCCCCCTCTAATGGGGCCACCTCTGAATCGTCGAACAACGGAAGCGGTCTAAGGAAAACCGATCCAGAGGCGGGGATTACCTGCTCCGAAGCCGATGATGAGGACAGTAAAGGATTTGGTCCAGGAAGCATGCCACGAAGCAACCCTGGAACCAAATCCTTTATTGTCCTCTTCATCTCTCCCAACATCTCGGTCCGGAAGGCCTCCATATCCACCGCGGACGAGGCCTTCCCCTTACCCTTCCTACTTACAACCTCTCGTTTCCGCTTCTTCTTCTTCTCCTCCTCTACCACCCTGTCCGTCGCCTGCAAGCACAAGAATTCGGACATTAACTCGCCCCCCCAGTGCTTACATATCTCACAATTACCCGATGGACCACAAGGGCTACATTGATAGCAAAGATGAGGCAAGAACCTATCATGCAGAAATCGTCCACAGGACGCGCAACCCGGTCCCTGAAACAGGGCAAAGGACAAGGAGTATGAGCAAACTAGTTAAGCTTAGACACTCAAACCAACTCAAAGAGAAGGAAAACGATCATAAAGATCAATATACATCAGAAACCAGCATTGCAACTTAAATTGCTGATAAATACATAGCCAGGCTGATTATGACGTCATTAATCCCGTGACAGGAAAAAATCGATCCCAACAAAACATCCAAGTGCAAGGACGAATTGTATGCTGAATGGATACGTCGACTACACAACCATCAGATACATATAGATAACTCTTTTCTGGCAAAAATGTTAATTATCTCCCTTTGCTTACTATAATTAACATCACCACATTATCAATAACTAGATACCTGACACCTTGTATAGACAAACCATCCAACGTGACGAACCGGAGTACTCCACCACCTGCACGCCTCTTAACTCTCTCCACCTCATGGGGAAGGAATTGGATCAAGAGGGCAAAGCGAGAAGACCTTTATACTAGGCCTCCAACTCACTGGACATAAATCATTTGGTTAGATAACCTAACAGTGTTAGTAGGAAATGGAACCATGGTGGAGAGAAAACTAACTCTCTGCTGCTGTGATGCCACCACCTAGCGTCATACAGACCTGTGGACATAAACAGAAAGAGAAATTAGCCTTAGGTAGCACCGAGTTGACATAAACCAACTAACCAAGGCGCTTATCACGGTAAACGCGAGTCCCGGAAACACAATACACCGGGCAAAAAACTCGCTAATTTTACTAGAAGTCACCTGATTCAAAGGTCCTAGGTCCCCCTTTGGCGAAGTGATCCTTCCTGCCATCCTAATCAGTGACTATCACTCCAAAATAACACAACCAAGTTTTGAAAACAGTTTAAGAGCAAGGAAAAGCTATTGCACAAAAAAACATGTGTGATCCCTCTGCCAATAATCTAGCAAAGAGGAAGTGCTAGTCTGCGCATGCGCGGTGGTGGGGCTGGCATCCGCCAGACTACGCTCTGACTCCCTGCCCAGTAGGGGCACCTAACTGTTTTAATCTGAGTGTTTATTGAGTGAAAGCCAATATTTAGCAATATCAAAAGTATTAGGGAGGTAAGTATACTCTTGAAGTGAAATGTACATTGCACTGTTACATCATCATTAGGCGTATGACGGTGGATGACTAGAATATCAAATAGCTGGAGAGGATATGATGGATAGCTATTATAAGCAAACTCAGGCTTGACC
>JAVVLW010002922.1:0-93000 GCA_034401795.1 Chaetoderma sp. LZ-2023a
CATGTTTTTTAGACATATCAACTGTCCATGGACAAATTTTAATGGCGTTTTGGCCCTAATCATATCTGCCATATTTCGGTCTGATCTGTTCAGCAGTTCTGGGGTTGTTTTCGCGAAAGCTAGGTCATCCAAGATGGTTGCCAAACCATTTGGCAAATCTACTTCCCTTGAACAAACTTGTTTCCGTTCTTCCCCTAGATCATATTTCATGAGGTGTAAATAGATGCCCCAAGCGGTTTTGGAGAAGATTTTTAAAGATATTTCTAAAAATTGGTTGTAATCCAAGTTCGCCGGTGGCCAAATTGGCTGATCAGCTTCATTTTAACAAACTTGGACCCCTTTGCCCTAAGGATGCTTCTTGCCAAATATAATTGAAATCGGCTTAGTGGTTCTCGAGAAGACATTTTAAATTTCCCATTGCTTTAGTATGGGAGTATTGAGCGGGAAAACAATTCAAAATGGCTACCAAACCATTTATCTGACAGTTTCAAAAGTGGCAAATTTGAAATCAGCATACTCAAAAACATAAATAAAACTAATTTCGGCTTCAAAATCCATCAAATAAAAAATTCCAAAATGGCCACCAAACACGATACATTTTGATTGGTCCATGACGACCACGTTTTTTTACGTATCAACTTCTCTTGAACAAGCTTTAATGGCCCTTAGTCCCTAATCATATCCACCAAATTTTGGCCCGATCCATTCATCGGTTCTGGAGAAGTGGTTTTTGGGAAAACTAGGTCATCCAAGATGGCCAACACAATCAAGTTTTCTTGAACAACCTTAGTTCAGCTCTTGCCGTAAATGATATTTCATGCGTTTTGAATCGATCCCTTAAACCGTTTCGGAGATTTTTCCAAGAAGTTTCCTAAAATCGGCTAAAATCCAAGATGGCCACCGGGCAATCAGCTTCATTTGAACAAATTTGGATCCCTATGGCCTAGATGCTTCCTGCCAAATATAATTGAAATTGGTCCCGAGGTTCTCGAGAAAGTCGCTTAAAGGAAAAGTTGACGGATGACGGACACACGACGGATGGTCGCCACGACATAAGATCACTAGGCCTTTCAGGCCAGGTGAGCTAATAATAGATTGTCACATTCCCATTTGATATAAATGGCTTTCAGACACTCGCTTATTGACAACTCCCAGATTACCATTTGAAGATTGATGACGAACGTACATAAATATGTGTAAGATTTATACATACGTATGTACGTACATATGCACACACATACACGCATGCATGCACATGCACGCATGCACACGCACACGCACACGCACACGCACACACACACACACACAAACACACATTTATACAGTACCATTTCCAGAAAACAGCTTAAAGGCACTTTACTCAATTAACTGGTTACAGAAATGCTATTTTATACAAATGTGTTTTCAAAAAGTGATTTGATAAGTGGCATTATCTCAGTTCAAATGAATTAAATTTAAAATACAATATAAAATCTAATCTACTAAATATTTAGAAATTAAATGAGCAAAAGGTTGTTCCTGCCTACAACAGAAACAATTTTCATCAAGTTTATTCTCAAAATATTTGTCAGTTTGCCAGCACGCTCGATTGGAATTTTCATGTTCTGAGACTATTTGGGACGTCAACGTAGGATGTACATAAAATTAACATGCAATCATATTTCAGCCATGAATGCATCGGCCTAGATAGTTTTATTCCCTATGAGTAGAATATAATATACTAGCCCACACTTACATCTGAGTCAGAATAACATCATGGATATATCTATTGGTTGAAATGTCATGGAATAAACGAAATCTAGGATTTCTTTTTTCACGAGAGAGTTGATACTTACCTCCCTAATACTTTTGATATTGCTAAATATCGGCTTTCACTCAATAAAACACTCAGATTAAAAACAGTTAGGTGCCCCTACTGGGCAGGGAGTCAGAGGTAGTCCGGCGGATGCTCGCCCCACCACCGCGCATGCGCCGACTACTACTTCCTCTGGCTCATTTATTGGCTAACACATGCAACTACCAAGAGCCTGAAGACCGAGCCTCTGTGGGGCGGAGAGGCCGGGTCAGTATCTAGGGAGGTAAGTATCAACTCTCTCGTGAAAAAAGAAATCCTAGATTTCGTTTATTTCACATCAAGAGTATACTTACCTCCCTAATACTTTTGATATTGCCAGAATTCGAAAGTGAATCTGGCGGGAGGGAGGCGAGGTCAAAAGACCAGCTCTTCCCTATACGCTTTCAAGCGTTTAAGGCACTTATGACGTCTGAAACTGTGTGAAAACACAGTCAGGATTTGATAAACCATCGGATAACACAACCGATGCCTGAGAGATGACCGATTTCTCATATGCGCTCCCCCCCCCTCCCTTGGGAGGAAGATTAAATGACCTCAATGTCCTACACGCTCTCTTCGTACTAGTGCTAAGTACTATAGGACAGAGACGAAAAGGCTCCATTTTCGTATACTCTCTCTAAAGAACCACAACCCACATAAACCATCACCATATTAATAACACTGGGTAACGTGACAATACAAAACAATGAACAACACATGAACAAGACTGACCTTGTTGTACTAGGAAGCTGTCATCATGAATCCAGTAGAGAAGGATGATACAGTCCCGACAAGTGGTTGTCACCGTCGCTGAATGGCGAAGTATATAAGCAATGCGGAGGCACTCTTCACAAACATAAAGCGGTTATTGTTTCAAAATCGACAAGGCGAGAGGGTTAGAGGTGTCACGGAGGTAATGGTCTGTAAAACTTGACTCACAGTGCCACTGAGCCACTGACATAATATCATCCACAGGGACCCCATTAAAAAGGGCAGTGGATGTCACGACACCGCGGACACTGTGAGCCTTGGCCACGTCAACCTGTCGCCCGGTGGCGGATTTGTGACAAAATTGAATACATTCCACAATCCACCTAGAAATGGTGTCCTTAGACGCCCTACCATGGGGTTCAATATATGACAACCATAACGCTGACTGGTCGGTACGCCACTCCGAAGTACGCTGTTTGTACCGGAGCAGCGCCCGTACGGGGCACCATACTTTAGAATTAGGATCATATCTAGTTAAAGATGGCAAAAAAATAGGTTGACCTGGATATTTCAATGACTGATTTTTAGACAAGAAATTAATCCTAGGTAGAAGCTTAAGGCCTTCCCCTGTAACCACAAAACGGTCAACCTCGGCTGATAAGGCGTGAATTTCACTCCTACGCCTTGCCGAGGCCGCAGCAATTAAAAATACAGTTTTAAGAGTTAACATTTTCATAGAAATGGAACTAAGTGGTTCAAAAGGCTTATCACCTAGTACCTGGAGCACCAGTGATAAACTCCAAGACGGAATCAGTGGAGGATTCCTTGGTCTTAGATTGCCCATGCCTTTAATTAATACATTTAATGTACTTACTTCATCACTCCCCCTATTAGCCAAGCAAGGAATAACAGTCATTAAAGCTGACTTATAACCAGCAATAGAGTTAGGCTTGAGGCTATAGGCATCATATAGGTGACAGAGGAAATCAGCCACTACCTGAATAGATGATTCCATTGGATCAATACATCTTTTTGAGCACCATTCTGCAAATCTGTTGATTTTATAATTATATGCTCTGGAGGTTGACCCCCTCCTGGCTTTGGCCATAAACATGGCCGCTTGCTCAGAAAAGCCCTCCTTAATTCTAGATTCCTTGACAACATCCACGCAGTCAATCGGAACATTGACGGATTGTCGTGAAGGGCCTTGCCCTGGAAGATAAGGTTGTCCATCAGAGGCAGCGGAACCGGATTGCAGACCAGAAGGTCCAGCAGATCCGTATACCACGATCGGCTTGGCCAATCCGGGGCGATCAGAAGCACTTGGCACTCCTGCTGCCTGACTTTCTGAAGCACCTTTGGAATCAGGATTGCTGGGGGGAATGCGTATGCATACATTCCCTCCCAGCTGATAGCTAACGCATCTGTTGCGAAAGCGCTTGGGTCTGGAATCGGAGAGACGTACGTCGTCATCTTCGCATTCTTCTTCATCGCGAACAAATCTATGTTGGGTTTCCCCCAATGGTCGAACAGACGATCCGCCACACATTGATTTAGTTGCCATTCCGTGGGTAAAACACTCATCCTTCGGCTCAATGAGTCTGCTAGCAGATTTAACCTCCCCGGAATATGAACTGCTTTCAAGGTGATCCCATGATCCAGGCACCAACAAAGCAGTCTCCATGTCATCATACAGAGACTGGGCGACTTCGTTCCGCCCTGGCGGTTTATGTAAGTCACTACTGTTGAGTTGTCTGAACGAATTAGAACAATCTTGCCCTGAACTTTCTGTAAGAAATGTTCCAGGCCCAGGACTACTGCTCTTAGCTCTAGTAGATTGATATGTTCCTTGGACTGATCCAGATCCCAAAGCCCTGATACTGTGGACTCTTCCAGACAAGCTCCCCACCCCTCCATCGATGCATCTGTATACACAGTCACCTGAGGGTGGGGAGGGGTTAGCAAAACCCCCGGCAAGAGATTCTCTGTATTCAACCACCATTGCAGGTGGTGAATCAGAGGCGCCAACACCGACACATTCGAGTCCAGCGAACCTGAACTCTGGGTCCACTGTGTCATGAGAAACAACTGGATCGGACGCCTGCGCAAGGCGGCCTGTGGAATGACTGGTTCCAAAGAAACCATCAAGCCCAGCATTCTCAAGTAAACCCGTGCCAGGACATGACGACTGTCGCACACCGACTGAATTACCGAGATGAGTACTTGAACCCTCTCCTGAGTGGGGTACACATACCCCGTCTCCAGATCGAAGAACATGCCCAGGTAAACAAACTTCTGGGATGGAGTTAGCTCTGATTTCGGGAAATTGATCATCCAGCCCAAGTCCGAGAGTTTTCAAAACAATCTCTAGATTGGCTGACAACGATTCCCGGGTGTGCGCTTTCAACAGCCAGTCGTCTATGTACGTGTGGACTGCTATGCTTCTCCTGCGGAGGTATGCAGTGATCGCGAGAACCACACGGGTGAAGACCCGAGGAGCCGTGGAAATTCCGAAGGGTAACACCCTGAATTCCCACCGCCGGCCCTGAAATGCAAATCTCAGGAAGCGACGGAAACTCCTCTCTATGGGAATGTGGAAATAAGCATCCTTCAAATCTATCGACGCTGTCCACATCCCTCGCTCTAACCCCGCCAACACCGAGCGCACAGTCTCCATCTTGAAACTGGGTGTCTCGATGAACTTGTTCAACGGCTTGAGGTTGAGAATCGGCCTCCACCCTCCGGTGTTTTTTTGTTACCAAGAACAGGGTTGAATAGAAGCCCGGGCACCTCTGTGCCGGCTGAATGGCTTCTTTTAGTATGAGGGAATTTATTTCCTCCTCTATACACAACCTCTGATCCGGATCCCGTGGAATGGGAGTCCAGATCGGCGCGAGAGACAGTCGCGATGGCGGGCCTGTCACCCAGTCGGGACGATACCCGACCGAAAGCCATCGCAAGACTAAACGGTCCTGAGTCAACCGCTTCCACTCTGGCAAGCGGGCGGCCAAACGGCCGCCCACCGGTCCACCTAGGGATAGAGGTGGACATAAGGAGGGCCAGAGTGGCACTGTTCTCTCGGCCTGAAACACCGGAGTGGTTCCCACCGCGGTAACCAGGCCATCAGGCCCGATTACCGCGACCAGATCCCCGCGCGCCCCGCCCAGCGCCGCGCGCACCACGGTGCGCGGGCGGCTGTCTGGCTGGGTGCGGCTGGGGAGCCTGCGCCCCCCTCACTGCTGGCCGAATCGCCCGTGGCCTAGGCCTACGTTGCGACGGTGGCTGGCCTCTGACCTGGCCAGCACCACCTCGAGCCTGCAGAGGACGATACGCAGGGGGTGCCGCGCGAACACGCTCCCGCCGGAGCACCTCAAATTGTTCCCGCAGCGCCCTCTGGTTATTAACCAGAGTGACCGTCTCCTGGAGGTGCCTGCATCCCTCACCTCCAAAGAGACCAGGACCTGTCATAGGCGTCCGCAGCAGCCTATTATACAGGTCCTGGGACGGGCACAGATTGTCAAGCGCAAACGTGCGCCTCGCCCGGACACTTCTGGTTACCACCCGCGTCAAACAGTCCAAAGCCAGGTTGATACCATCCTGAATGGCTCTCTGGACTGTCACCGGGCTTGGTTGGCGTGATGCGGAAGCCGCTACCACCCCTTGTAGCAGCTGGGAGACGTGGGACAGAGCGGCAATCGACGCCCTCCCACTCTCCTCCGCATCCCGCAGCGCGGCATTTGCCGAACGCAACGCGTTCGAGCACAAGACTCCCGTGTCAGAACGGGAGCCCGGCCGCGCATCTTCGCCCAAAGCCGCGCGATCATCAACGCTTGGCTTCGGCACCACACCGTACCGCTGGTAATCCAGGGGCACGATGCGGCACCGCTTCGCCACCTCGCGAGGGGCCTTCGCGAGACGTCCATTCACCTTAATGGACGCCTCTGCCGCTTCGAACATGTCCACGACATGCTCAGCAAGCGGCAGAGATGGCATAGCGGTAGCCGCCGGCCTACCAGCTAACCACGGCCTATGGTCACGCTGGCTAGCCGGCAGCTCCACGGGTAGATCTGGCCGAACACTTACCAGCCACTGGCAAGCGTCCGACCAATCCTCCTCCGTGGCTAACTGCGAGCGCTCTACTAGACGAAGGCCTTCGTCTTCCTCCAGAGCACTCGCAGTTGATGTCGACGGCGGGTAAGCTGATACCCCTGGCAAGCCTGGAAAAGCATGCGGGCCCGAGAGAGCAGGCATGCTAAATTCCGCGGCTTGACCAGGAGCAGGCGCCGTGGCAGAGCGCGGGGTAAACACCGCTCTACCACGGGTCTGACCAGCACCAGCCATACCCTCGGCAAGCCGAGGTATGCGGTATCCGTGGTCAACAGCACCGCCCGGGGACACCCTCTGGACCGTGAAATCTACTCCTGCGTGAGTAGAACCATGGAACACGTCGCCTGCATTCCCCGCGAGGGGTGCACAGACGTCGTATTCCATGGCCACGTCCTCAGAAGGCGACCCCAGCAGGAGATCCTCTTCTTCCTGGCCAGAAAGATTAGACTCCGGGTCAGCAAAGAGAGCTAACCCGGACTGGCCAGGAAAGGTGCCATAGGAGGGTCTGGCACCTTCGGCGCGCGGATACCCGGGGTCTGATGAGCAGACCGCGGGTCCCAGCAACAACCGTTGTCCACGGCCCCTCGGCGCGGCGCCATGCCTGCTGCCAGGGCCTTGGACTGCCCCCAACAAAGGGGCCACCTCTGAATCCACAACCGGACCGGACCTAAAGAGACCGGATTCAGAGGCGGGGATCACCTGCTCGTAAGCAGATGCCGAGGACAACAAAGGAGCTGGCCCAGGGAGCATGCCACGAAGCAACTCTGGGACCAGATCCTTAATTGTCCTCTGCATCTCTTGCAACATTTCGGACCTGAAGGCCTCCATATCCACCGCGGATGAGGCCTTCTTCTTACCCTTCTTACAAACTTTCTCCTTCTTCTTCCTCTCTTCCTCCATTACCTTCTCCCTTGCCTGCAATGCGAGAAAATCAGACATTAATTCGCCCCCCCACTGCTTACATACGTCGCACTTCAGCAACGGTCCACAGGGACTGCAGCTGAAGCACAAGTGCGGGACGAAGCGGCTTTTAAGAAACCTCCCGCAGGACGGGCAACCAGGTCTCTGAAACAGGACAAAGGACAGGGACAATGAGCAAGATAGTTAAGGTTAGCGAACTCAAAACCAACTAAAAGAGAGGACAGGATCATCAAGATCAGAAATCAAGAAGAACCAGCCATGGACAAAACGTTAATTGTTAATAAAAAAGTCAAGGCCGATTATGACGTCATCACTCTCGTGACCAAATTAATCGATCCGCAACAAGCACCAAGTGCAAGAACGAATTGTATAAGTAAACGGAACATTTCCGTTGAATTGGCATTTCGAGTACACAACAATCAGATATACAGAGATAACTCCTTCCAATTCTAGCATTGGCAAAAAGGGAAATTATCTCCCCTTTTGTTTACAATAATTAGATACCTGATCCTTGTATAGACAAACCATCCAACGTGATGAACCGGAGAACTCCACCATAGTACGCCTCTACATTCTCTCCACCTATAGGGGAAGGAATTGGAGCAAGAGGGCAAAGTGAGAAGACCTTTATAACAGGCCTCCAACTCACTGAACATAGACTTTTTGGTTAGATAACCTAACAGTATTAGTAGGAAATGGAACCGTGGTGGAGAGAAAACATATCCTCTTGTGCCGAGAAGTCCATCAAAGCGTCTATGCGATACCTGTGGACAAAACACAAAGAGAAATGAGACATATGAAGCACCATGTTGTAAAAAACCAACATAATCAGGCGCTAATCACGGTAAGCGCGAGTCCCGGAAATACATTAAACCGGGACAAAACACGCTAGCATATCAAAGAATTCACCTGATAAAGCGATCCCGCTCCTTCTAAAGGCGAATCCTCCCTTTCCGACATGCTTCCACCAAAAAATAATCGTCAAACGTGAGCAAAAAACAAGGTAACGCGCAGAAAAGTATAAAGAACACAAAACCGCATGTAACCCTTTGCCAATAAATGAGCAAAGAGGAAGTAGTAGTCGGCGCATGCGCGGTGGTGGGGCGAGCATCCGCCGGACTACCTCTGACTCCCTGCCCAGTAGGGGCACCTAACTGTTTTTAATCTGAGTGTTTTATTGAGTGAAAGCCGATATTTAGCAATATCAAAAGTATTAGGGAGGTAAGTATACTCTTGATGTGAAATAGTGGCTTCCATATACTGTGCATATATTAAAATTTCACGATCGACTAGCTTTCTTTGATGTCTTACAATAGATCTGGTCATAATTTATCATGTGAATAGATAGTTTGAAATGATTTAACAATCATTTACTGAATCTTAGCAGATACTTGAAAATTAACCATTGTAAACAATATTTTGGACATATTTTATGTTTTACAGGGAAAATAACACTGCCACACAAACTAAATGAAACAATCACAAGTGTAGTCTTATAATGAAATGTTTACATGCTAAAGTTTATAGATTTGTGTCATAAAAATAACTCCTTGAATTTGTATTTTTTAGGGTTGATAAATCTGGTGACATATTTCCCTGAAACACTATTCCTTGCAATCGTTTGTCAGAATGGTATTCATGTACCAAATTTGATGCAAATTCTGACAGGCATTCAAATGTTATGCTGTGGGAATGAATACACATATCCCGACACATATGGAGGCAAACTGAATACTAGTCATGCTGTGTGTGCTTATCTCACCTGTGCCAGGTAACTAATGTCCAGGTGTGTTAGGGACATGAATTTGTCCAAACACTGAGGGCTTCCTTCACCAACCAACGTACAACTGATGTTCAAGTAACTAGCAACATAAGATGACATTATAAGAGGCATAGGAAAATTGTCATGGTGTTCATAATCACATTTAACACAATTTATTCTAAATAATAATTGCTGTAAGATATCTAGGTAAAAACTTAACATTTCTCATGATGTTTACAATACAGTTTTCATGAAAGTTATGCGGACATCATCAATAACCCTCAGTCACACTGTGTTTAAAATAGTGATATGGTTCCATTTTTGCCAGCATGATCCTGATATGCTGAAATGGGTTGAGTGAGCTAGTCATGATTAACAATTAAATAGTCACACCGGCCAAAACCGGCCGCTGAAGTTGTCTTGTGGAATGGATATTTACAGTGCACGACAAGACTATTTTTGAAGATTTACCACTCGATTGACTGACTTGGTAACCGAGCCAGTCGTTGCAGTAGTAAATTTCTAAAAATAGTCTTCTCTTGCCCTGTAAATGGACATACAATGGGGAAATATTTATATTTTCTCGACTAAATTTGACCATTGGAGGGTTAAGATATCAATTCATTACAGAAGGCTATATCAGATGCCACCTGATACCCATCATAAAGCAGCGTTTCACACTATAACTCAAATTAGCTACCTGTCTGTCAGCTCCATCTCAATAGATGATAGCTACAGTATACCAGTGGTCTACCATTCAATGTTGTCAAATTACTAGGGAACAAATGACCACAATGACATACCAACAATGTCCAGTTTGCGTCATGGAAGTGGTAGCGATGACCCAGGCTCGATTTCAGCACTAACCTGTTAACCCGAGGATAGTAGAATTTCACACAGGTTAGTAAAACTACACCTGCGCTAACCTGTCGTGGTTAGTAATGCTCTCAAAAGAGGAAAGACGAAAAAACACTCATAATGTCATTGTATTCAGTACCCACCAAAAATTGACAAAAGAACAGATTTTCTGATAGCTTCAATGCTTTAGTGAATATTTTGAAATTAATTTGTCCGAAAAGGCCTAAGGCAGCAATGGCTTTCCGGACAAGTAAATTTCAAAATATTCAATGGCTCTGTACGGTTGCCATGGAAATGAGTTTTATAGGGATTCATCAGTGAATGGATTAAAGAAGTGATCAGCTTTGAGCTTACAATCATTGAAATTGGGTTAGTGAAATTTGCTGCGGGATAGTAAAATCAATGATGCACTATTCCGTCTGGGTTACTAGAATAAATCCTTAAAATCTACCCCATACGATTCCTTAAATTAACAGCACAGAAAGGGGGCTAATTTATTTACAATGAATCGCCATGGGATCAAGAACAATATTTCTGGTGTAGCGATATTTTTTTACATCTTTAAGGTCTCATTTAAAATTTAGTTTGAATCTAATCTGCTGAAAGCACATTTAATTATTTTAACCTATTACAAAATGTCTGTTTACGCACATGCACAGGAGTGTACATACATATATAAAAGAGTTTGTGTATACATGTATGACTGTGAATGTAATACAATCAACTTTATTATAACAGAACTGTATTTATGCACAGGTACATAATGCCATATAAGGCATCCACAACAGACAATCACTTAGCCCATAGTATTCAGAATAAGGCAGATTGCTCAATAAAGCAACAACAAAAGTGTCAGTTCGAATATAACAAGTGAGAATGGCCTGTATATAGCCGCAAAATTATTTTGTCCAAAATGTTACCACTGACCCACTTATAATATCTGCAGGCTAATAAACTCCATCGCTCAGAGAACTCTTACCTCAATTTCGAACATCCTTCCCCAATGACCTCTAAAGCAGTGTTTATCAGCGTTTTACTCATACTGAGATTCAAGTGTTCCTAAAATACATGTACAATAACAATTTTAGAAAATTACATACCTCGCTCTGCATTAATAGGTATGTGTGTATGTAAGGATGAGAGCAAGTGTTTACCCATAAATTGACCCTGACCATGGAAAAGCAGTCCATTTCCAAGAAGCCATAATAGTTCAGGAATGCCTCAGAAGTCGCATTACATACAACTTCTAGGAAAGTGGCCTATTTTACTAACAGTGGAATGCTGCTTCTACGACACTGTTTGCATATGGACTGAATGTTTATACTTTCCTGGATAATTTATGAAACACGAGGCTAAAGCTTCATTCTGAGACATTAAGTTGTGTCTGAGCTGTACTGTATAACAGGAACATGAAGATTTAATGCGCTGAACGAATGTTATGCTCTTATCACTGTAACAGTTACTGTTCTATTCTACAATCAACGCAGACTAATTTACATTGCCGAGTATCTTCAACAAGAGGCACAAAGTACCTGTATCATTCACCTGTAAGAACACGATATCAAGCAAAAACATGGCACAAATGAACAATTATATTGGAAATGTGAGAATTTCTGTACAAAGTATGGATATCTAAATTCGAAATGTAAAAATTTTAACAAGAAATATGAACATTTAGGTTAGAGATTTAAGAATTTTGGGAAAAAATGCAGAAATTTTCGCTCGAAACAAAGAAAGAGAGCTACAGGTCCATGACACTCAGCTACATTTACACAAAATCATATAAGAATGTGAAAGTTTTGATTTTCAAAATCGATCAACCAAACAAAGTACAATTTTGATATATTAATGGCGCCCATTTTTTCTTATTAGTTTCACCTGAACAAACATAAATTGTATAAATAGTCCACAATCATATTCACCAAATTGTGACAGATTTTTGGATACGTTTTAATGTAAACTACGGCATTTCAGATGATCACGAGACAAATACTTCAATCCAATTCTATTGAACAAATAAGTATGTGAGCTTTTTGCCACAGGCTAGATGATGTTTCTTGAGTTCCATATCAATTGGCCATAGCTACTGGCCAAGTCAACTAATCAGATTTATTTGAACATCCAGGTCAAGTAATCAGATTCAAATGCTAAATTCATTTTCAGTAGAACCCATGTAGGTCCATCACCATATCTGCAGTCAAACTTCATAAACCAACAACAACTCAAGTTTGACTGTTTGATGGTGGACAAAATTTTAGCTGTGAGTAGCAGTTCAATAAACCACCATGTCTCTTAGTCAGTCAGTCAGGCGGTCAGTAAGTAACAAAAGCTTATTCAGGGCTGTTGTTTCAAGAGTTTTTCATATAAAGTAATTAAATGTGGGGGAAAATTCTGCCTGTGGAGTCCTGAAGACCAAGGCCACAGTGAAACAATTAAAAATTCTTCCAAATGCCAATGACATGATTAGTTAGTTAGTTCAACAGTCGGTCACAAAAGCTTATTCTGGACGGTCGCTTCAAGAGTTTTTCGTATACAGTAGTCAAACTGGGCATGTATGAGTTGTAGGCTTCAGGTATGTGTCGCATCAAAAGTAGGTCAGTGTGACCTACTTTTCTCGCTTCACCCACAGCTACTGAGATTCTATCAACCTCGTTTCACAAATCAGCTTCCACTGCTACATGCTTGAATGATTTTGGTCATTAATCATATCCTATAAATTTCATTCCAATACATGCAGCGGTTAGAAAAAAAGTTTCTGTCTAAAATAGCTCATCCAATACGGCCGCCAGACAAATTCTCAACTAGGTTGTCTTGAACAAACTTCTGTCAGCTATTGCGCTAGATGCTGTTTCTAGAGTTTCATGTCAATTGGTCAAATGTTTCTGTAATACATCATTAAAGGTTTTTCATATAATTAATAGGTTAATATCATGAAATTCAAGTTGGTCATGCCCAGTTTGACCACCCAGAATAAACTTTGCTTGAACAAACTGGTCAATCAATCTGAATAGAAAGTGTCAAATTCGTATGCAGCGTACTCTATAACCTACACAGTAGAACCTCTCAAAACGGGGGAGACCATTTTGAACATGTGAAAATCCATCAGCCAAAGAATAAATTTTGATTGGTCTATGGCCGCTATGTTTTTTCAACGATCAACTTCCCTTGAACAAACTTGAATTGCATTTCTTCATGAATTATATTTCCAAAATTTCTGCACAATCACTTCAGCAATTATGGATGAAAAATAATTTTTGTAAGCCACACAAAATGGCTGCCACACAAATTGACCAATGATATTCTTTTTGACAAACTTGCTTCAGCTCTCGCCATAGATGAACTTTCGGGAGGTTTAAATCAATCTGTTAATTGGTTTTAGAGAAGATATTCAAACATGTTTTAAAAACTAGTGCAAAATTCAAGATGGCCATAAACTATGACAAAAAGATGCTCCCTGTCAAATTTGTTTGAAATCAGCGCAGTGATTCTTGAGAAATGCTGTAACCCTTTAAAGGTCAAGCTGGCAAAAACCGGCCTCTGCAGTGGTCTTGAGGAATGTCCATTGCTTGTCAAGAGAAGACTATTTCTGAAAATTAACCACTGGAATGCCTGGCTCGATAACCGAGCCAGTCATTCAAGTGGTAAATTTTCAAATATAGCCCTCTTTTAGCCTGCAAATGGACATTCAATAAGCAAATATTTAGATTTTCTTGACCAAATTCGACCATTAAAGGGTTAATAGAGAGAAGGTGACAATGGATAACAGGCAGTCACCATGGCATTATCTCATTTGTCCCGCTCAGGCCAGGTGAGTTAACATAGGACTAAAGACAAAATCTTACCAAAGTCTTTATCTTTGCTAACATCTTCAGACCATCTACTGAAACTAGAGAGAAACATTTGATTAATATTTTCATAGATCTACTAATATCAGTTACCCACTGCCCTAGTTGGCTGTTTGTCTGTGCCATATTCACTTGATTTATTGTCCGTACTTGCCACATGTTATCAAACAGAACAACATCATCATCGCTCAAACAGTGAGTCATTCACCAGCAAGGTGATGTGCTGCAAGCATGTGTAAGTTTATGCCTTTACCTGTAGCAATATTATCTAGATATAACTTGTTATTCATACAGTGATATAAAATGTATACCATCAAACAGGTTCACTAGATTTTATTATTTCCAATTAGTGACAAGTCCTATAGAAAACATGGCCATACTGTAGATTAAACGAAATCTAGGATTTCTTTTTTCACGAGAGAGTTGATACTTACCTCCCTAATACTTTTGATATTGCTAAATATTGGCTTTCACTCAATAAACACTCAGATTAAAACAGTTAGGTGCCCCTACTGGGCAGGGAGTCAGAGCGTAGTCTGGCGGATGCCAGCCCCACCACCGCGCATGCGCAGACTAGCACTTCCTCTGACTAGATTATTGGCTGACACACATGCAACTATTAAGAGCCTGAAGACCGAGCCTCTGTGGGGTGGAGAGGCCGGGTCCGTATCTAGGGAGGTAAGTATCAACTCTCTCGTGAAAAAAGAAATCCTAGATTTCGTTTATTTCACATCAAGAGTATACTTACCTCCCTAATACTTTTGATATTGCCAGAATTCGAAAGTGAATCTGGCGGGAGGGAGGCGAGGTCAAAAGACCAGCTCATCCCTATACGCTTTTCTGCGTTTAAGGCACTTAAACTTCTGAAACTGTAAGAAAAAACAGTCAGGATTTGACTAACCATCGGATAACACCACCGATGTATGAGAGATGACCGAATGTCATATGCGCTCCCCCCCCCCCCTCCTTCCTGGGAGGAAGAGTCGACTGACCTCAATGTCCTATACGCTCTCTACGTACAAGTGCCATGTACTACAGGACAGAGACGAAAAAACTCCATTTTCGTAACTCTCAACAATGAACCACACAAATACACAAACCATCACCATATTAATAACGGGTAACGTGACAATACAATCAACAACGGACAACACATGAATAAGACTGACCTTGTTGAAATGGCTGCTGACATCATCTTCCCATTGGTAAAGACTGATGCAGGCCCAAAAAAGTGGGTGTTTCCATAAATTAATTGTGAAATATATAAGTAATGAGGAAAAAACCTCCTCAAAAAATATAAACCGAGTTATTTTTTCAAAATAGACAAGGCGAGAGGATTAGAGGTGTCACGGAGATAATGGTCTGTAAAACTTGACTCACAGTGCCACTGAGCCACCGACATAATATCATCCACAGGGACCCCATTAAATAGGGCAGTGGATGTCACTACGCCGCGGACACTGTGAGCCTTGGCCACGTCAACCTGCTTCCCGGTGGCGGATTTATGGCAAAACTGAATGCATTCAACAATCCACCTGGAAATGGTGTCCTTAGAAGCCCTGCCATGGGGTTCAATATATGACAACCATAACGCTGACTAAAGGAAATCTAGGATTTCTTTTTTCACGAGAGAGTTGATACTTACCTCCCTAATACTTTTGATATTGCTAAATATTGGCTTTCACTCAATAAACACTCAGATTTAAAACAGTTAGGTGCCCCTACTGGGCAGGGAGTCAGAGCGTAGTCTGGCGGATGCCAGCCCCACCACCGCGCATGCGCAGACTAGCACTTCCTCTGACTAGATTATTGGCTGACACACATGCAACTATTAAGAGCCTGAAGACCGAGCCTCTGTGGGGTGGAGAGGCCGGGTCCGTATCTAGGGAGGTAAGTATCAACTCTCTCGTGAAAAAAGAAATCCTAGATTTCGTTTATTTCACTTCAAGAGTATACTTACCTCCCTAATACTTTTGATATTGCCAGAATTCGAAAGTGAATCTGGCGGGAGGGAGGCGAGGTCAAAAGACCAGCTCATCCCTATACGCTTTTCTGCGTTTAAGGCACTTAAACTTCTGAAACTGTAAGAAAAAACAGTCAGGATTTGACTAACCATCGGATAACACCACCGATGTATGAGAGATGACCGAATGTCATATGCGCTCCCCCCCCTCCTTCCTGGGAGGAAGAGTCGACTGACCTCAATGTCCTATACGCTCTCTACGTACAAGTGCCATGTACTACAGGACAGAGACGAAAAAGCTCCATTTTCGTAACTCTCAACAATGAACCACACAAATACACAAACCATCACCATATTAATAACGGGTAATCGTGACAATACAATCAACAACGGACAACACATGAACAAGACTGACCTTGTTGAAAATGGCTGCTGACATCATCTTCCCATTGGTAAAGACTGATGCAGGCCCAAAAAAGTGGGTGTTTCCATAAATTAATTGTGAAATATATAAGTAATGAGGAAAAACCTCCTCAAAAAATATAAACCGATTTATTTTTTCAAAACCGACAAGGCGAGAGGATTAGAGGTGTCACGGAGATAATGGTCTGTAAAACTTGACTCACAGTGCCACTGAGCCACCGACATAATATCATCCACAGGGACCCCATTAAATAGGGCCGTGGATGTCACTACGCCGCGGACACTGTGAGCCTTGGCCACGTCAACCTGCTTCCCGGTGGCGGATTTATGGCAAAACTGAATGCATTCCACAATCCACCTGGAAATGGTGTCCTTAGAAGCCCTCCCATGGGGTTCAATATATGACAACCATAACGCTGACTGGTCGGTGCGCCATGCCGCCGTACGTTGTTTGTACCGGCGCAGCGCCCGGACGGGACACCATGCTTTAGAATTAGGATCATATCTAGTTAAAGCAGGCAAAATAATAGGTTGACCTGGATATTTCAACGACTGATTTTTAGCCAAGAAATTAATCCTAGGTAGCAGCTTAAGGCCTTCCCCTGAAACCACAAAACGGTCATCCTCGGCTGATAAGGCATGAATTTCACTCCTACGCCTAGCCGAGGCCGCAGCAATTAAAAACACAGTCTTCAGTGTTAATAGTTTCATAGAAATGGAACTAAGTGGTTCAAAAGGCTTATCACCTAGTACTTGAAGCACTAGCGATAAACTCCAAGACGGAATCACAGGTGGATTCCTTGGTCTTAGATTGCCCATGCCTTTAATTAATACATTCAATGTATTTACTTCATCACTTCCCCTCTTAGCCAAGGAAGGAATAACAGACATTAATGCTGACTTATAACCAGCAATAGAGTTAGGCTTGAGGCTATAGGCATCATAGAGGTGACAGAGGAAATCAGCTACTACTTGAATAGATGAATCCATTGGATCAATACATCTTTTTGAGCACCATTCTGCAAATCTGTTGATTTTATAATTATATGCTCTGGAGGTTGACCCCCTCCTGGCTTTGGCCATAAACATGGCTGCTTGCTCAGAAAAGCCCTCCTTAATTCTAGATTCCTTGACAACATCCACGCAGTCAATCTGAACATTGACGGATTGTTGTGAAGGGCCTTGCCCTGGAAGATAATATCGTCCATCAGAGGCAGAGGAACCGGATTGCAGACCAGAAGGTCCAGCAGATCCGTATACCATGATCGGCTTGGCCAATCCGGGGCGATCAGAAGCACTTGGCATTCCTCTTGTCTGATTTTCTGAAGAATTTTTGGAATCAGGATTGCTGGAGGGAATGCGTATGCATACATTCTCCCCCAGCTGATAGCTAACGCATCTGTTGCGAAAGCGCTTGGATCCGGAATCGGAGAGACGTACGTCGTCATCTTCGCATTCTTCTTCGTTGCGAACAAATCGATGTTGGGTTTCCCCCAATGGTCGAACAGACGATCCGCCACACATTGATTTAGTTGCCATTCCGTGGGTAAAACACTCATCCTTCGGCTCAATGAGTCTGCTAGCAGGTTTAACCTTCCCGGAATATGAACTGCTTTCAAGGTAATCTGGTGATCCAGACACCAACAAAGCAGTTTCCATGTCATCATACAGAGACTGGGCGACTTCGTTCCGCCCTGGCGGTTTATGTAAGTCACAACTGTTGAGTTGTCTGAACGAATAAGAACAATCTTGCCCTGAACTTTCTGTAAGAAATGTTCCAGGCCCAGGACTACTGCTCTTAGCTCCAGTAGATTTATATGTTCCTGTGACTGTTCCAGATTCCAAAGCCCTGATATCGTGGATTCTTCCAGGCAAGCTCCCCAGCCCTCCATCGATGCATCTGTATACACAGTCACCTGAGGGTGGGGAGGGGTTAGCAAAACCCCCGGCAAGAGATTCTCTGTATTCAACCACCATTGCAGGTGGTGAATCAGAGGCGCCAACACTGACACATTCGAGTCCAGCGAACCTGTACTCTGGGTCCATTGTGTCATGAGAAACAACTGGATCGGCCGCCTGCGTAAGGCGGCCTGAGGAATGACTGGTTCCAACGAAACCATCAACCCCAGCATTCTCAAGTAAACCCGTGCCAGGACATGACGACTGTCGCACACTGACTGAATCAACGAGATGAGTATTTGAACTCTCTCCTGAGTAGGATAAACATATCCTGTCTCTAGATCGAAGAACATCCCCAGGTAAACAAACTTCTGGGATGGAGTCAGCTCTGATTTTGGGAAATTGATCATCCAGCCCAAGTCTGTGAGAATTTTCAAAACAATCTCCAGATTGGCGGACAAACTTTCCCGGGTGTGCGCTTTCAACAGCCAGTCGTCTATGTACGTGTGGACTGCTATGCTTCTCCTGCGGAGGTATGCTGTGATCGCAAGAACCACACGGGTGAAAACCCGAGGAGCCGTGGAAATTCCGAAGGGCAACACCCTGAATTCCCACTGTCTGCCCTGGAATGCAAATCTCAGGAAGCGACAGAAACTCCCGTGGATGGGGATGTGGAAATAAGCGTCCTTCAAATCTATCGACGCCGTCCACATCCCCCTCTCCAACCCCGCCAACACCGAGTGCACCGTTTCCATCTTGAAACTGGGCGTCTCGATGAACTTGTTCAATGGCTTGAGGTTGAGAATCGGTCTCCACCCTCCGGTGCGTTTTGTTACTAAGAACAGGGTTGAATAGAAGCCCGGACACCTTTGTGCCGGCTGAATAGCTCCCTTTTGTATGAGGGAATTTATCTCCTCCTCGATACACAACCTTTGCTCTGGATCTCTCGGAATGGGAGTCCAGACTGGCACCAGAGACAGTCGCGACGGCGGGCCTGTCACCCACTCTGGATGATACCCGACGGAAAGCCATCGCAAGACTAAACGGTCCTGAGTTAACCATTCCCACTCTTGCAGGTGGCCGGCTAGCCGGCCTCCCACCGGCCCACCTAGGGACCGCGGTGGACACGAGGCATGCAAGAGCGGCACTGTCTCCGTCGCCATACACACCGGCGTGGTTCTTACCGCGGTAAGCGTACTGTCAGGAACGATAACCACGCCCAGATCCTCGCGCGCCCCGCCCCGCCCCGCGCGCACCTCGGTGCGCGGGCGGCTGCCTGGCTGACGGCGCCTGAGGAACCTGCGCCCCCCTCGCTGCTGGCCGAATCGCACGCGGCCGAGGCCGACGCTGCGACGGTGGCTGGCCACTGACCTGGCCAGCACCACCTCGAGCCTGCAGGGGACGATACGCCGGGGCCGCGGCGCGAGCGTTAGCACGACGCAGCACATCAAACTGCTCGCGCAGCGCCCTCTGGTTATTCACCAGGGTGACCGTCTCTTGGAGGTGGCGACATCCCTCACCTCCAAAAAGACCAGGGCCCGTCATAGGCGTATGCAGTAGCCTATTGTACAGGTCCTGAGACGGGCACAGATTGTCCAGGGCAAACGTGCGTCTTGCCCTGACACTCCTGGTCACCGCCCGAGTCACACAGTCCAGCGCCAGGTTAATACCATCCTGGATGGTTCGCTGGACAGTGACCGGACTTGGCTGGCGCGATGCGGATGCCGTTACTACCCCCTGTAACAGCTGGGAGACGTGGGACAGAGCGGCAATCGAAGCCCTCCCACTCTCCTCCGCATCACGCAACGCGGTATTCGCCGAACGCAACGCGTTCGCGCACAAGACACCCGTGTCAGAACGGGAGCCTGGCCGCGCATCCTCACCCAAAGCCGCGCGGTCATCCACGCTGGGCTTGGGTACCACACCGTACCGCTGGTAATCCAGGGGCACGATGCGACAACGCCTGGCCACCTCGCGAGGGGCCTTCGCGAGACGTCCACTCGACTTAATGGACGACTCCGCCGCCTTGAACATGTCAACGACATGCTCCGCCAGCGGCAGAGAAGGCATAGCGTTAGCAGTCGGTTTCCCAGCTAACCACGGCGTGTGAACACGCTGGCTAGCCGACTGCTCCACGGGCAGATCAGGCCTAACGCTCACCAACCACTGGCAAGCGTCATACCAATCCTCCTCCGTGGCTAACTGCGAGCGCTCTACAAGACGGGGTCCTTCGTCTTCCTCCTGAGCGCAAGCAGTAGAGCTTGACGGCGGGTAAGCTGATACACCTGGCAAGCCAGGGAAAACACGCGGGCCTGACAGCACCGGCATGAGAATATCACTGGTTTGACCAGGAGCAGGCACCGTGGCAGAGCGCGGGGTATATATAGTCTCACCACGGGCCCGGCCAGCACCAGCAACACCCTCGGCAAGCCGAGGTATGCGGTACCGCTGGCCATCAGCAGCGCCCTGGGCAACCACCTGAGCCGCGGACTTTACTCCAGGGTGAGTAAAACCGTGGAACAAGGCGCCTGCATTCCCCGCGAGGGGTGCACAAACGTCTTCATCCATGTCCACGTCGTCAGACGGCGACCCTAGCAGGTAATCCTCATTACCCTGGTCAGAAAGATTAGACCCCGGGTCAGCAAAGAGAGCTAACCCGGGCTGACCAGGAACGGTGCCATAGGAGGTACTGGCCACCGCGGCGTGCGGATACCCCTGGACTGATAAGCAGCCCGCGGGTTCCAGCGACAACCGTCCACGGTCCCCTATCGGCGCGGCAATAAGCCTGCTGCCAGGGCCGTGGAACGCCCCCTCTAATGGGGCCACCTCTGAATCGTCGAACAACGGAAGCGGACTAAGGAAAATCGATCCAGAGGCGGGGATTACCTGCTCCGAAGCCGATGATGAGGACAGTAAAGGATTTGGTCCAGGAAGCATGCCACGAAGCAACCCTGGAACCAAATCCTTTATTGTCCTCTTCATCTCTCCCAACATCTCGGTCCGGAAGGCCTCCATATCCACCGCGGACGAGACCTTCCCCTTACCCTTCCTACTTACAACCTCTCGTTTCCGCTTCTTCTTCTTCTCCTCCTCTACCACCTTGTCCGTCGCCTGTAAGCAGCACAAGAATTCGGACATTAACTCGCCCCCCCAGTGCTTACATATGTCACAATTAACTAATGGACCACAAGGGCTACATTGACAGCACAGATGCGGCCAGAACTTATCCTGCAGAAAACGACCACAGGACGCGCAACCCGGTCCCTGAAACAGGGCAAAGGACAAGGAGTATGAGCAACTAGTTAAGCTTAGAAACTCAATCCAACTCAAAGAGAAGGAAAACGATCATAAAGATCAATATACATCAGAAACCAGCATAGCGCTTGAATAGCTGATAAACACATAGCCAGGCTGATTATGACGTCATTAATCCCGTGACAGGAAAAATTCGATCCCAACAAAACATCCAAGTGCAAGGACGAATTGTATGCTGAATGGATAAGTTGACTACACAACCATCAGATACATATAGATAACTCTTTTCTGGCAAAAATGTTAATTATCTCCCTTTGTTTGTTTACAATAATTAACATCACCACATTATCAATAACTAGATACCTGACACTTTGTATAGACAAACCATCCAACGTGACGAACCGGAGAACTCCACCATCTGCACGCCTCTTAACTCTCTCCACCTCATGGGGAAGGAATTGGAACAAGAGGGCAAAGTGAGAAGACCTTTATACTAGGCCTCCAACTCACTGGACATATTTTTCATTTGGTTAGATAACCTAACAGTGTTAGTAGGAAATGGAACCATGGTGGAGAGAAAACTAACTCTCAGCAACTGTGATGTCACCACCTAGCGTCATACAGACCTGTGGACATAAACAGAAAGAGAAATTAGTCCTAGGTAGCACCGAGTTGACCTAAACCAACTAACTAAGGCGCTTATCACGGTAAACGCGAGTCCCGGAAACACAATACACCGGGAAGAAAACTCGCTAATTTTACTAGAAGTCACCTGATTTAAAGGTCCTAAGTCCTCCTTTGGCGAATTGATACATCCCGCCATCCAAAAAAGTGACTATCACACCAAACAACACCACTTAAACTAGTTTAAGATAAAGAAAAGCTTCAGCACAAAAAGACATGTGTGAACTCTCTGCCAATAATCTAGCAAAGAGGTAGTGCTAGTCTGCGCATGCGCGGTGGTGGGGCTGGCATCCGCCAGACTACGCTCTGACTCCCTGCCCAGTAGGGGCACCTAACTGTTTTAAATCTGAGTGTTTATTGAGTGAAAGCCAATATTTAGCAATATCAAAAGTATTAGGGAGGTAAGTATACTCTTGAAGTGAAATGGTCGGTGCGCCACCCCGCCGTACGTTGTTTGTACCGGCGCAGCGCCCGGATGGGACACCATGCTTTAGAATTAGGATCATATCTAGTTAAAGCAGGCAAAATAATAGGTTGACCTGGATATTTCAACGACTGATTTTTAGCCAAGAAATTAATCCTAGGTAGCAGCTTAAGGCCTTCCCCTGAAACCACAAAACGGTCATCCTCGGCTGATAAGGCATGAATTTCACTCCTACGCCTAGCCGAGGCCGCAGCAATTAAAAACACAGTCTTCAGTGTTAATAGTTTCATAGAAATGGAACTAAGTGGTTCAAAAGGCTTATCACCTAGTACTTGAAGCACTAGCGATAAACTCCAAGGCTGAATCACAGGTGGATTCCTAGGTCTTAGATTGCCCATGCCTTTAATTAATACATTTAATGTATTTACTTCATCACTTCCCCTCTTAGCCAAGCAAGGAATAACAGACATTAATGCTGACTTATAACCAGCAATAGAGTTAGGCTTGAGGCTATAGGCATCATAGAGGTGACAGAGGAAATCAGCTACTACTTGAATAGATGAATCCATTGGATCAATACATCTTTTTGAGCACCATTCTGCAAATCTGTTGATTTTATAATTATATGCTCTTGAGGTTGACCCCCTCCTGGCTTTGGCCATAAACATGGCTGCTTGCTCAGAAAAGCCCTCCTTAATTCTAGATTCCTTGACAACATCCACGCAGTCAATCTGAACATTGACGGATTGTTGTGAAGGACCTTGCCCTGGAAGATAATATCGTCCATCAGAGGCAGAGGAACCGGATTGCAGACCAGAAGGTCCAGCAGATCCGTATACCATGATCGGCTTGGCCAATCCGGGGCGATCAGAAGCACTTGGCATTCCTCTTGTCTGATTTTCTGAAGAATTTTTGGAATCAGAATTGCTGGAGGGAATGCGTATGCATACATTCTCCCCCAGCTGATAGCTAACGCATCTGTTGCGAAAGCGCCTGGATCCGGAATCGGAGAGACGTACGTCGTCATCTTCGCATTCTTCTTCGTTGTGAACAAATCGATGTTGGGTTTCCCCCAATGGTCGAACAGACGATCCGCCACACATTGATTTAGTTGCCATTCCGTGGGTAAAACACTCATCCTTCGGCTCAATGAGTCTGCTAGCAGGTTTAACCTTCCCGGAATATGAACTGCTTTCAAGGTAATCTGGTGATCCAGACACCAACAAAGCAGTCTCCATGTCATCATACAGAGACTGGGCGACTTCGTTCCACCCTGGCGGTTTATGTAAGTCACAACTGTTGAGTTGTCTGAACGAATAAGAACAATCTTGCCCTGAACTTTCTGTAAGAAATGTTCCAGGCCCAGGACTACTGCTCTTAGCTCCAGTAGATTTATATGTTCCTTTGACTGTTCCGGATTCCAAAGCCCTGATATCGTGGACTCTTCCAGGCAAGCCCCCCAGCCCTCCATCGATGCATCTGTATACACAGTCACCTGAGGGTGGGGAGGGGTCAGCATAACCCCCACCAAGAGATTCTCTGTGAGCAACCACCATTGCAGGTGGTGAATCAGAGGCGCCAACACTGACACGTTCGAGTCCAGCGAACCTGTACTCTGGGTCCATTGTGTCATGAGAAACAACTGGATCGGCCGCCTGCGTAAGGCGGCCTGAGGAATGACTGGTTCCAAAGAAACCATCAACCCCAGCATTCTCAAGTAAACCCGTGCCAGGACATGACGACTGTCGCACACTGACTGAATTAACGAGATGAGTTTTTTCACTCTCTCCTGAGTAGGATAAACATATCCCGTCTCCAGATCGAAGAACATTCCCAGGTAAACAAACCTCTGGGATGGAGTCAGCTCTGATTTCGGAAAATTTATCATCCAGCCCAAATCCGAGAGAGTTTTCAAAACAATCACCAGATTGGCCGATAAAGCCTCCTTGTCGTGTGCCTTTAACAGCCAGTCGTCTATGTACGTGTGGACTGCTATGCTTCTCCTGCGGAGGTATGCTGTGATCGCAAGAACCACACGGGTGAAAACCCGAGGAGCCGTGGAAATTCCGAAGGGCAACACCCTGAATTCCCACTGTCTGCCCTGGAATGCAAATCTCAGGAAGCGACAGAAACTCCCGTGGATGGGGATGTGGAAATAAGCGTCCTTCAAATCTATCGACGCCGTCCACATCCCCCTCTGCAACCCCGCCAACACCGAGCGCACCGTTTCCATCTTGAAACTGGGCGTCTCGATGAACTTGTTCAATGGCTTGAGGTTGAGAATCGGTCTCCACCCTCCGGTGCGTTTTGTTACTAAGAACAGGGTTGAATAGAAACCCGGACACCTTTGTGCCGGCTGAATAGCTCCCTTTTGTACGAGGGAATCTATCTCCTCCTCGATACACAACCTTTGCTCTGGATCTCTCGGAATGGGAGTCCAGACTGGCACTAGAGACAGTCGCGACGGCGGGCCTGTCATCCACTCTGGATGATACCCGACGGAAAGCCATCGCAAGACTAAACGGTCCTGAGTTAACCGTTCCCACTCTTGCATGTGGTCGGCTAACCGGCCTCCCACCGGTCCACCTAGGGACAGAGGTGGACACGAGGCATGCAAGAGCGGCACTGTCCCCGTCGCCATAAACACCGGAGTGGTTCTTACCGCGGTAAGCGTCCCGTCAGGAACGATAACCACGCCCAGATCCTCGCGCGCCCCGCCCCGCCCCGCGCGCACCTTGGTGCGCGGGCGGCTGCCTGGCTGACGGCGCCTGAGGAACCTGCGCCCCCCTCGCTGCTGGCCGAATCGCACGCGGCCGAGGCCGACGCTGCGACGGTGGCTGGCCTCTGACTTGGCCAGCACCACCTCGAGCCTGCAGGGGACGATACGCAGGGGGCGCGGCGCGAACGTTAGCACGACGCAGCACCTCAAACTGCTCGCGCAGCGCCCTCTGGTTATTCACCAGGGTGACCGTCTCCTGGAGGTGTCGACATCCCTCACCTCCAAAAAGACCAGGACCCGTCATAGGCGTACGCAGTAGCCTATTGTACAGGTCCTGAGACGGGCACAGATTGTCCAGGGCAAACGTGCGTCTTGCCCGGACACTCCTGGTCACCGCCCGAGTCATACAGTCCAGCGCCAGGTTAATACCATCCTGGATGGCTCGCTGGACCGTGACCGGACTTGGCTGGCGTGATGCGGATGCCGTTACTACCCCCTGTAACAGCTGGGAGACGTGGGACAGAGCGGCAATCGAAGCCCTCCCACTCTCCTCCGCATCACGCAACGCGGTATTCGCCGAACGCAACGCGTTCGAGCACAAGACCCCCGTGTCAGAACGGGAGCCTGGCCGCGCATCCTCACCCAAAGCCGCGCGGTCATCCACGCTGGGCTTGGGTACCACACCGTACCGCTGGTAATCCAGGGGCACGATGTGACAACGCCTGGCCACCTCGCGAGGGGCCTTCGCGAGACGTCCACTCGACTTAATGGACGACTCCGCCGCCTCGAACATGTCAACGACATGCTCCGCCAGCGGCAGAGAAGGCATAGCGTTAGCAGTCGTTTTCCCAGCTAACCACGGCCTGTGGTCACGCTGGCTAGCCGACTGCTCCACGGGCAGATCAGGCCTAACGCTCACCAACCACTGGCAAGCGTCAGACCAATCCTCCTCCGTGGCTAACTGCGAGCGCTCTACAAGACGGGGGCCTTCGTCTTCCTCCTGAGCGCCAGCAGCAGAGCTTGACGGCGGGTACGCTGATACACCTGGCAAGCCAGGGAAAACATGCGGGCCTGACAGCACCGGCATGACAATATCACTGGTTTGACCAGGAGCAGGCGCCGTGGCAGAGCGCGGGGCATATACCGCCCCACCACGGGCCCGGCCAGCACCAGCAACACCGTCGGCAAGCCGAGGTATGCGGTACCGCTGGCCATCAGCAGCGCCCTGGGCCACCACCTGAACCGCGGACTCTACTCCAGGGTGAGTAAAACCATGGAAGAAGCCGCCTGTATTCCCCGCGAGGGGTGCACAAACGTCTTCATCCATGTCCACGTCGTCAGACGGCGACCCTAGCAGGTAATCCTCATCACCCTGGTCAGAAAGATTAGACCCCGGGTCAGCAAAGAGAGCTAACCCGGGCTGACCAGGAACGGTGCCATAGGAGGTACTGGCCACCGCGGCGTGTGGATACCCCTGGACTGATAAGCAGCCCGCGGGTTCCAGCGACAACCGTCCACGGTCCCCTATCGGCGCGGCAATAAGCCTGCTGCCAGGGTCGTGGAACGCCCCCTCTAATGGGGCCACCTCTGAATCGTCGAACAACGGAAGCGGTCTAAGGAAAACCGATCCAGAGGCGGGGATTACCTGCTCCGAAGCCGATGATGAGGACAGTAAAGGATTTGGTCCAGGAAGCATGCCACGAAGCAACTCTGGAACCAAATCCTTTACTGTCCTCTTCATCTCTCCCAACATCTCGGTCCGGAAGGCCTCCATATCCACCGCGGACGAGACCTTCCCCTTACCCTTCCTACTTACAACCTCTCGTTTCCGCTTCTTCTTCTTCTCCTCCTCTACCACCTTGTCCGTCGCCTGTAAGCACAAGAATTCGGACATTAACTCGCCCCCCCAGTGCTTACATATGTCACAATTAGCCAAGGGACCACAAGGGCTACATTGATAGCAAAGATGAGGCAAGAACCTAACATGCAGAAATCGTCCACAGGACGCGCAACCCGGTCCCTGAAACAGGCAAAGGACGAGGAGTATGAGCAACTAGTTAACTGCTTAGACACTCAAACCAACTCAAAGAGAAGGAAAACGATCATAAAGATCAATATACATCAGAAACCAGCATTGCAAGCTTGAATTGCTGATAAATACATAGCCAGGCTGATTATGACGTCATTAATCCCGTGACAGGAAAAATTCGATCCCAACAAACATCCCAGTGCAAGGACGAATTGTATGCTGAATGGATACGTCGACTACACAACCATCAGATACACATAGATAACTCTTTTCTGGCAAAAATGTTAATTATCTCCCTTTGCTTACTATAATTAACATCACCACATTATCAATAACTAGATACCTGACACCTTGTATAGACAAACCATCCAACGTGACGAATCGGAGTACTCCACCACCTGCACGCCTCTTAACTCTCTCCACCTCATGGGGAAGGAATTGGATCAAGAGGGCAAAGTGAGAAGACCTTTATACTAGGCCTCCAACTCACTGGACATAATTTGTCATTTGGTTAGATAACCTAACAGTGTTAGTAGGAAATGGAACCATGGTGGAGAGAAAACTAACTCTCTGCTGCTGTGATGCCACCATCTAGCGTCATACAGACCTGTGGACATAAACAGAAAGAGAAATTAGCCTTAGGTAGCACCGAGTTGACATAAACCAACTAACCAAGGCGCTTATCACGGTAAACGCGAGTCCCGGAAACACAATACACCGGGAAGAAAAACTCGCTAATTTTACTAGAAGTCACCTGATTTAAAGGTCCTAGGTCCCCCTTTGGCGAAGTGATCCTTCCTGCCATCCAAATCAGTGACTATCACACCAAAATAACACCACCAAGTTATGTTAAAACAGTTTATAGAGCAAGGAAAAGCTTATGCAGAAAAACATGTGTGATCTCTCTGCCAATAATCTAGCAAAGAGGTAGTGCTAGTCTGCGCATGCGCGGTGGTGGGGCTGGCATCCGCCAGACTACGCTCTGACTCCCTGCCCAGTAGGGGCACCTAACTGTTTTAATCTGAGTGTTTATTGAGTGAAAGCCAATATTTAGCAATATCAAAAGTATTAGGGAGGTAAGTATACTCTTGATGTGAAATTGCATTTAAATATATTCTATCCGCCTATAAGCTAAAGGTTAAGATGCCAGCCAACACATACATCCACTTCAAAATCTGTTTTTGGTTTTTTTTATAAGTTTTGCTTCAGGGGGTCAAGCTGGTACAGACAATAGATAAATACGAATATGGTGCTAAAATGATGACATGTATCTGATATTAACCCTTTAATGGTAATACCGGCCAAAAGTGGCCTCTGTTATGGTCTTATGGAATGTCCATTTACACACCAAGAACCTTTTTTGAAAATTTACCATTGGAATGACTGGCTTGATAACAAGCCAGTCATTCCACTGATAAATTTTCAAAAATTGCATTCTCCTGGCCTGTAAATGGACATTCAATAGGAAGATATTAAAATTTTCTTAACCAAATTTGATCATTAAACGGTTAATAGATGAGAACTATGTAATTTCTTTAATCTTTTTAACCGCCTGCCTGTTGAGATTCTGCAGAATACATTTTCCATGGGCTTAACTATGAATATGTTGAATACTGTGCAAACGTTTTGACTGAAAGGTGTTGCGGGCTAAGCAAAATTTCAGTGAAATTATTTTCAAAATATTCAGCAGATCCAGAGTTATTGCCCATTGAAATGATTGTCAGGTGGCTCGCAGCAGTTAGACAGTTAATAAATGAATAACCAGAAATGCATCGACAAATGGTATTAATTATTCACAAGCGCTGATAAAACCAGAGACCCAGGGAGCCATAAAGATTACCTGGAATGGCACTTTTTGATCAGACTGTACATGTAGTCTTATTTAAGATCGGAAGCCTACAGTTCAAGGTTATCTTCAGCAAAGCTTTGCTTAAATTTGGCCAAGCAGTATTTTAAAGGTTTTTATGGAAATCTCAGAACATACATGATGACCGCCCTAGCAAATTGACCAATTATATTTGTGCATAGAGATTCAGACGCCCATATTGTAGTCATTCATGACAAGCTTGGTTTAACATCAGAGTAGGGGTTAATGGGGGAGGGTTTTAAGTCCTTAAATTTTTACAACAAATTTACCAGTCAAATTTCAGCATAAGAGTACTGAAGCCAAGCTCGAGTAAAATCTGTCTAACAGTTAATGAGTAGTGCTGGAGAATTTTTGGAAATTCAAAATGGCACTGATAGAATTGACCTATCAGACTTAGAACTTAGAAGAGAATTCTTAAGCCTACCACATGTGAGGGCCATTTCAGCAAAGTTTGATAAAAAGTAGACAGAATGCTAATGACGACTACTCTTCTAAGAAAAAGTCCCTATGGGTACACCGTATCCCCGGCGTGAACATCGTGTTTTAGTCTTAATGCGCAGATTAATTATGATGTAATAATAGCCAATTCTCTCTCCTCTCCCCTCCACCTCCCCTCCCTCTCTCTCGCTCTCTTAAAGGGGGGTACAATACAAACGTTTGCACGTGTGGCAACAGCCCGTACCCCCACCAAAACACTAGTGTAACTAATAGTATTCTCCAGGAACAAGGTTTTCATTAACTAGTAATCTAATAACAACTGAGTTTATCTGCAAAGAAATAGACCTCCAAAATGGTAAACATGCGTGTTCACTAAAACAACTTGGTGAACAATAGTCAATATTTGACTAGAACCCAGCCAAACATTGATTAACCCTTACCACTCTGTTGTTCAAAATTAAAATTTTTAAATTACATTAAAAGATGAACTGGTGTTCATTTTTTTAACAGATTTGGTGGGAGATGGTGCTGTCGTAGACAGCAATATCTTCCAGCAAAATTGTTGAAAAATGTACACCAGTTTCTGGGATATTGACATAGTAAAAGATGGAATATCGACATCAGAGTGCCAAAGGTTAAGTAGTTAACTGACCAGCCTCACGAGCTTGAACGCAAATGGTCAATTCAAATTTTAATGTCAGATACAAAATGATGGATAGCCTTTGCAGATTTGCTTGACACTGTTAAATACACATAACAATGTAATTATTTCATTAACTGATAAGGTTGATAAGTTTCCAACGCCAGTACCCTTCACATTTTCTTTATTTGCATTCTGACATCTGTTAATCATGTATTTAAAAGCTATCAGCCCTTAAATGCCAGTTAACACGTGCACAGAGAACACAATGCATGAATAGGATTTCCATGATAAACATATTTAATTTTTTCATAAAACAACATACGATTGTTGCTCCTGCACTTGGATTTGAAACACTTTAATAAGCGATTACAATTTGTATTCGTTACATTTGCCGTGTGGTAACACATGATTACTAGTGTATTCTCGGCATCTTTTTAAGCATGGCAACAAGTGATTATCACACCTGTGTGTTCTTTAGATTGGCCATATGGTAACAAGAGATTACCATCTGTGTTACATCAGTTGTATGGTAACAAGCGATTACCATGCGTATTCTTTACTTCGGCTGTATGGTAACAAGCGATTACCATGTATATTCGCTACATAGGCACTATGGTAACAAGATTACTCCGTGTTGTTGTTATGTTGGCTATATGGTAACAAGTGATTACCATATGTGTTCATTACATAGGTAGTATGGTAATAAGCGAATACTATGTTCATTATATTGGTTATATGGTAACAAGCGATTACCATGTGCGTTCATTACATAGGAAGCGTGGTAACGTGCAACTGAGTGATTAACCCGAGTGTGCATTAATTGACCATATGGTAACAAGCGATTACCATGTATGCTCTGCAATTGCAGTGTTGTAGCAAGCGATTATCAATTGTCCATTAAATAGGCCACAATCTTGGTGAAACATGAAAACCAATATTATCAGCATTTTAAGTATGGTACCGAACGGTTATTCTGTGTATGTTCACTGCATTCGACCCATGCTAACTAATGGTTACCACATGTATACACCACAGTTAACAAATGGTAATCATAGGTTATCCAATCTTTTACCTGTGTCGCTAGACAGAAGGTTTAATGCGATCATATAGTGCTTCTTGTTCTTAAGACACTTGTTAATGACTGGTTCTACTGGAGAGATCTCCAAACATGTGTGGAAGCTTGCCCCTGGAGTCCCACAGACGAATCAAAATTTCTGGTGTCAAAAGCCAAAATGCAACAGCATCAGCTTTCAGCAGTATTGTTTTCAAAATAGATATTTAGACACATTTTTCAATAACTCTAGTTCTACTGACGCGATCTTATCCAAACTTGCATGACTGTTTGCTCGTGGGTCCCATTCTGGCCAGGTGAGCTAAAAACTGTTAAACAAGAATTACTAATTGTTTATTTGCCTTGTATTCAATGACAAGGCATTGCTTGAAATCAGCCCAGTGGCTAAGACAGGTGCCGGGAACACCATCATTTATTTGATACACCGGGCAAGAATACACCTGGTCATAAAGGTTTGACATAGATCCATATAATTTAAAGCAACAGCTTCCAGTCAACTTTATTTCAAAATATTCAACAGTTTTCTTGTAAGTAAGCATTAAAAATGAGATATGGGGAATTCATCAATGGAAGAGTTAAGCAGGGAAAGCCTGACATAAAAGATCTTTGTAATCTGATTTTGCTACAAGAGTTGTACTTTTTCTTGTGTTGGCCTGATCGTTCAACATTAAGTTGCAGTTACGACTTTTTCAAAGGGGAAACAGGGATTCTGTTAATAACAGCTGAATCACTACAGCTTTAGGTGAGGTATCATGAATGAAAAGATGGATAAGTTAAAGGAAAAATAATCATAAATTTAATATTAAAAACTTACATGTTTCAAAGCATTCTGCTAGTTCCAGGACTTTCAACTTCGTGCAATGCTAGAAAAAGATAAAACTAAACATTGGCAGAGTAATGAAAACTAAAATACTTTTTGGTTATTTTACTACTCATCCAATCACTCCAGAAAGGCAGAAACTGACACCCAAAATTTGCATTCAAGGATGGATGGACAGTTGCAGTCAGAAAGACAAATGGATGGATACACGGATTGACACCCAAAATAAGCTAGCTCTATAGCCAAACTTCCCATGAAGTTTCAGTGTAATACTCCAAGCAAAGGGTAGTTATTGAATGAAACTCTGTGTGTGTGACGGACACACAGAGATGGATGGGTGGATGGATGGATGGAAGCAAAACATAAGACCCACACTTTTGCAGATTGCATCCCTGCATCGCTAAGAACATAGAGGGGTCATAATGCCAATTAATATCTATAACCAAAGATACATTGATGGTGATACCAGCACTGACGGAATGAGTGACACATGTATCCTAGATACGCCAGATACAAACAGAATTAATATGATAATATTGGTTTGATAAAATAGATTTCTTTTCTCGGAAAATACCACACTAAATTTAAGCGTGCTAAAACCTGTACTAGTAGTGTATTTACTGAGTGAAATGAGTAGAGCTGTTAAAGATGGGATGAAAGAGTGATTCATGAGTATGAGAAGACATCTTGGACGCTTAAGATTTATGCTGTGATATTCAGACGATCAAACAGCAGCGAATGTCAATGCAAAGATTGATACAATGCAAAACATATCCTATAAATACTTAGTTTAACCCTTTAACCCTCGAATTTGTTCAAAAAAATTTCAATGTCCATTTGCAGACCAAAAAGAATATTTTTGAAAATTTACCACTGTAATAACGGGCTCGGTTATCCAGCCAGTCATTCCAGTGGTAAATTTTCAAAAATAGTGGACATTTCTTGAGACCACTTCAGAAGCCATTTTTGGCTGATATAAGTGTAAAAGGGTTAATAATGAAAGTTTTCAAGTACAAAAAGAATGAATACTAACATTGTTAATTTTACCTGTACAAGGTAGCTGAGAGATAGATCACAAAGTTTGACCATCTTGCTTAAATGAAGCTCCTCTATGTTAGGGCATTTTGTCAGCAATTGCTTCATTCCTGCACTTTTAACCTGAATATAAATTGCACACATCATTTTGGCAGACTTGAGCATTAGAGTGATAAAGTATAGGTGCCATGAAAGGGTCAATATTCAGTGATACAATATAACTCAAATACAATAAGATCTTTCTCATACATATAATGCATGTGTGCAAAAGATAAATAATTTAAGTACTGCATATTTTACATCAAATCTGGTTGCAAATCCAACTAGAATGCATAGTCGATGGCACGCAATCACAAATCCCTATGTTTTCACCAATTTTTGCCGACAGACAATCGGACAGACGGAGGAGATTGCAATATACCATCCGATTGCAATATACCATCCGTTTTCTTAAAAGGTGTGGGGGATAACAAGGAAGCTTGCGTGTATAAAATACTTAGTCTACCTATCGATGATACCTATTCGCAAAGAGCTAACTATTACTTGTACCTACATGTATGAAAATTCATAATCATACAAGATGTGTGTATGCATGGCATGGAACAATGATATAATGTATTGCAGAATTGATAGAGGTGCAGTAACATATGAAGTTTGGTTACAAAAGGCATGCTAGTTTGGCCATAGGTGAGCTAAAGACAGACAGACAGACAGACAGAGACAGACAGACAGACAGACAGACAGACACTTATACTAGTGTGCGAGTTGCAACCATAGATATCGTATATATTGACTGGATCTCTCATGATCCTCTCAAAAGTGGCATATCAGAGATCAGTACTCTCTCGCCGATTTCGTTTATATCAGAATATCATATTACTAACAAAATTTTATTTTTGTTTGTACGTTCCATTTCCTAGTCGAATAAAATGTAAGATTAATACCTCTAACCAAATTTTAGTTACGATACAAATATTTAAATTCAGGTCATGAGTGTCTGCTTCTGCTTGCCAATTAGTAGCCATTATGCTACTGTAGAGCGTGCACGACATTTCTCTTCTGACTATTGAAAAAAATTAGAAACCCGGTATTATGCATGGTGGCACGGTTTTATAGACCGTGCTGGATGGACCAGGCACGTAGCCAGAAAAATGAGAACGAACAGCACAGAAAAAACGTCACAATCTACTGGTAGTTGTTGACAAGTGTTGATAAGTTGCCAAAATGAAATGAAACATTAGCTGAACAGCTTTTACTGACAGCTTTCATTGACGAGTTGAAATCTGAAAATACATGGTTAGGCGCAGTGGTGATAAACTGAACTCAAGTCATCGGTGGTCAAGACAACTAAACTCATACTGAGGGTATTCGCATGCGTGTTCTAGCCAATATATATGATATCACTGGTTGCAACTAAAAACTTTAAGATGAAATGGCAATGTCTAAGCTGTACACATCAGATGGGTATAAATGCATCACAGTATGGATTTATGCCATATAAAGCATTGGTTGCCATAACCATGACAGTTTAACTATAAGAGAGATAAGAGCAAAAAGAAGGGAGAAAATTTCTTAAGCGGAAAAGAAGTCAGAATGTTAAGGGCATATTAGTATGGATATAAATGTAGCAACTATGTTATATTGGAAGCTTGGTTACCATAGGCATGATCATCTTGTTGTAGAAGAGGTAAATGCAAAGCTTTCCTGTGTGGATTATATTCAGCTAAATGCACATAGTTTTGATATAGTCAGGCAAATGTGCAACATAACCAAAATTGTCAAGCGCCATCATCATACGGCAAAAGTGATACCACATCTTTTTTTACTATACAAAAAAGGAAAAACTGCATTACTTGCAATATATCCCATAGGCTAGAATTTTGGATTCAGGGACAAGGGTTAATTATTAATTATACTAACCATCTGACATCCAGTCAGGTTCATACTCTTGACACTTGGACCCAGCATATGAAAACACTGTAAATAAACAACAAAGATTCTCTTATTTAACTGACAAATTAATTTTTGAGAACACAAACTTGACAATCCGAGCTCATTGCTCTCTATGGGCACTGATGGCAACCCCCCCCCCCCCCACACCTCCACCTCCATATGATCAATTTTATCACCATGGTCCTGACCATTTAACCACAAAATTAATCCGTTAACCCTTGAAATTCCAGTACAAGACAATTATACAAGAAATCTGTTGAACATTTTGAAGCCATAGTCAGCAACAGCTTCAAGTCAGTTTCAAAATATTCAACCGAATATTCTGTACATATAAATAATGAATCTGTAAGTGTTAAAGCCTTAATAGACTTGTGAAGATATTCTTATCAGTGGAGTCTGAACTATGATGTAACACGTGCGATACAATATGGCTGGGACATAACCAGCTTTGTAAATAACATTAACCATTTTACAGATCCACCAACCATAAGACCGACCAACCGACTGACTTACATCTGACATACTAGATGGGAGTACGCACTAAAAATACAATTTTTATAATTGATCACCATGATCAATTTTTACCCGCAATCGTAAAAGGATTCCTAGAGCCTTCAAGTGCAAGCCAGATCGCAGTTCGTGTGAAGATCGTTTCAGGAGAGTATGAATTATCTTTTGGGACCTTTACTTTTGACCTCAAAATCATTTCCAAGGGAGGTGTGATCAGGAGACATGCACATTAAATGAAATTGTGTCTGGAAATACAAACATCCTTATATGAAGCATAAAAACATGAGTTCCAAAGGTGAAAATTTTGACAAGAAAGATAATCATTTGTGTTTGAAATGATGGACATTGTTTACAAAATGCACTTGAAAAGTACCAAATTCCTATTCAACAGGCACCAAAGTCAATATATTAGCAATTTCAATGTTAAATTGCATCAACGAACAGACAGCCAATTTTGATGGGTTGATGATGGCCATGTATTTTCATGATCTCTCTCTTGGGTCGATCACAGTGTATGCCATTCCATCATTATCCTTGTTACAACAGACTTCCATCTGGTATGGTCTTTTGCCATATTTGTCAACTCCTGAACCCCTCTTCCAGTCATTCTCTTTACAATTCCATCTATCCAACAAGTCTTTGGCCTTCCATGACCTCTTCAACTATTGACATGATACTGCATAAGCAGCTTCTCCAGACTATCATCTTCTCTTCTTCTCCAGCTTTCATTGGATTATTACGTGCAGCACTCTTTTAGGATTGTCTTTTTTTACAATATGCTTACATTTGTTTGATGGTATTTGCAGCACCATGCATCATAATTCGAAGCTGGGGATCTTTGTCCTCTCATTCTGGGTCAAACTACAGCTTTCACAAGCATACAATACAATGAGTTCGAGCCACATTTTTGTACCTTTTGATATATCATGACTCTTCTAAATCTTCTACATGTCAATGACTACTGCTTGTCTTGCATTTGCCAGTCTGATTTTAACCTCTTTCGGACTGCCTCTCATTGGTTAGGTAACCGTCAGGAAAGTTAAAATCTTTTACCACATCAACCAATTCACCACCAACAGTTATTCCAGATGTCTGATTATCTTCACTAACCATGATCTTCAGTTCTTTACATTAAGAAGGAACCCTGTTTCCTCAGTCCCAACTATACCAGGTAAATCAGTTTCTGAATCTCCACTCTCCATTAGCCAGCCATATTGTGTCATCAGCATATCGTCACTATCTCAACACCAATGGTTGCACCTTGGACATAGTCTTCTAGTGCAGTTCGCATAACCCCCTCTGCATATATGTTGAATAAATATGGTAAGGCAGTATTTTCATGATGATGAATCAAATTCCCTTGATCAAGGAATTGCGCTCAGTCAACAATCTTATTTTCATGTCATAATTAATACAATAAAATTATATTTACTGTGTGTTTGTGATGTTGAGTGCTGTGGTCTGCAGATTTAGAAAGTTCCTCCTAGACAGGATCTGAATCATCATGCAATGTTCACTGCTGTGTATAGCCAGGTTGTGAGTGATCGGGGAATGTTCACAGCTGTGTATAGCCAGGATGTGAATGATCATGCAATGTTCACTGTTGTGTATGGTCGGGCTGTGAATAATCAGGCAATTTTCACTGCTGTGTATAGCCAGGTTGTGAGTGATGTGGCAATGTTCACTGCTGTGTATAGCCAGGCTGTGAGTGATGTGGCAATGTTCACTGCTGTGTATAGCCAGGTTGTGAGTGATATGGCAATGTTCACTGCTGTGTATAGCCAGGCTGTGAGTGATGTGCCAATGTTCACCGCTGTGTATAGCCAGGCTGAGTGATATGGCAATGTTTACTGCTGTGTACAGCTAGGTTTTGAGTGATGTGACAATGTTCACTGCTGTGCATAGCCAGGCTGTGAGCGATGTTTACTGCTGTTTATAGCCAGGCTGTGAATGATGTGGCAATGTGCACTGCTGTGTATAGCCAGGTTGTGAGTGATGAGGCAATTCATTGTTGGAGCCAGGTAGCGAGTGACCAGGCAATGTTTACTGATGTATATAGCCAGGCTGTGAGTGGCCAGGCAATATAACTTGCGTAACATTGTAGTTATGTCTGTAGCTCAGATGCCAAGTTGCTTCTAGAAGCATATTTTATTGCCGATGGACAGGAAATTGTGTTCAAATCAACCTTTTTAGCAGTTTAACCCTTTTACCACTTTTAGAGGTGATTTCAAGTTTTACTTCAAAGGTATCTAGAAGATGTGGTCATACACCACACACCCCTTCTTATAGAGTTGACTTTAGAAAAAGTACAGCTCACAGTGGCATCATGCAACAAGTGCCAAAGGGACTGGGCTCACCTAAAAAACATTAGCGACAGAATTAGTGTATCAGAAATATCTTAAATATGGTCCTCTATTATTGTTAGCATCTAGGCTGGATCACAATGCGGCAGCAGCTGTTCTGAGGGTATGATAGAGGTTTTAGCCATCCAGTTTTTGGCAATATTTAATATCTAATTGCATCACAATGTCTCCAAAAAGGGAAATCCCTTTACCTTACATGAATTAAAATGAATGATCTCTTAATCCCGAAGCTCCAGTATCTCAATTTTAAAACTATAAGGTTGGCAGACTTCAGTAGCTTCCACGCAAATAAGCAAAATCTTTTTACATTATTAATTTATTAACCATATCAGGGGACGCTTTCACAAAGGGTACTTAGGTATAGCAGGGTAAATGATTAAGCATGGAGTAAGTGTCACATGCAAAATTCTGATTGGTCGGTTGTCTACTTTAGGATTGGGCCTTTACACACCTTTGTAAAACCTGCCGCTGGTCTATAATGTTGAGGTGTAAACTGTTGATGAATGATTACCAATGTGCTCCTAACATGTAACACACACACACACACACACACACACACACACACACACACACACACACACACACACAGTATATCTGAGTGTTCACACCTGTCCTGTAGCCTTCGTATTGCCTTCTATGTCAATGACCTCAAGATCCTGGCATTGATGGAACAACCACCAGAAGCTAATAAACAGAATCAAAACAAATGGTTCATTACCTACAAATGTATGTCATCAATTTTTCACATAGTTATTAATACAGATCTAAATACCCTATAGCAACATGCATTAGTACTAACATACTGGGTTTGTATTAATTCTTATAAAGAATTCCACTACAATTCTGTTTCAAAAGGAATAGTATAACTAAAAGAACTGTTACCCTTGTGCCGAGCCCTTTTGTTTTGTCGCATATCATATATCATAAATGGTTGTCACAAAATAAGGATTGCACCATTATGGTATGGCAGGCTATAGTATATATAAGCTTGTGAGATTACATGATTAAATTGAAAATCATGATTATTTTTTTAACATGATTATATATGATCAAAAATTAAATAAGCGAATAATCGTGAATTTTTCCTACATACATAGTTAGTAACGAACCACTTATCGAGTGTCTGCACAAGGACGGAATATCACGAAACAATGTCTCGTTTTGTTAGCATAACCATGACATGCTGTGAAGATTGCATGCTGCATTTCTGTAGTAGTTTGACACCAGTAAAATAATATAGAATAATTAAAATCTCACTAAGTATATCATTGGATGGTTAGAACCCGTTAAAAATGGTTAATATATCGTCAGCATTTACTACAGAGGAATTCCAAAACCTCGCAATGCACATGTGTCAATGTTTTCAATATGCTCAACTGATATTTGAATGTGTAGCCGTCACACACTCTCACCATCTACCACCACACTTACTCTATATTTTAGGATTGCTTAATCCTACTGGAATCACACTTGGATACGTGGTTGCCCATGTCACAATGAGGTAGATTGATGATTGTGATGTGACTAGGTCAAAGTTCAAGGTCATTCTGATCTTGTTATATGACCTCTGCTTTTTCAAAGCTAAGTTTTTCCATTTAGCAAATCATTTACAAAATTTTTATTTCAGAATAGCTTAATACCAGTGGCTTTATATCACAAGAAGAAAATTTGGACATATGGTTTCCGATACCATAAGGAAGCTGTGCGCTAATAGTAACACCACTAAGTCAAAGGTCAAGGGCATCATAGCCTTGACATTTGGCCTCTGTCATATCTCTATTTCCATTGTCATATTTTTGCTCTTAGCATATCATCTTTGCATATCTTTTAGGATTGTCATCCTACTGGAACCAAACTTGGGCACATGGTTGGCTATAACATACAGAGGTGGCATGATAATAGTGAAAACCTTGCTATTTGGCCTCCGCTTTTTCAACATTAAATTATTTATATTTGAACTAAGCGTGGATACATGGTTACCTATAATGCTAGCAAGCAGCAGAATCACATTGAGGTTATAAGGTTAAGATCACTGTTGCAAAGAGAAGACATTTAATTCGATGGAATTCTAGTTTTATATTTGTCGCTAAGAATTCTCCTTATTTATTCCGGGATAAATCCTTTCCGTTTTGTTTACACATTTTACAATAGAAAATAATGTAGGCAGTACTTTATGTATACCAAATCTGTCCATTCTCGTCACGGCAATTACGTTACTTTGATAATTCCTATGAAGTCCCAGCTTTCGTCACTGATTTTACTTTACTCTGGCATTCTGTCAATTTAATAATTTTATACTTGTGATTAATTGAGTAATTGAGATTATTTTTTAATAATCGAGCGTGATCAATCACTCATTGAGCATGCCTAATCGCATAGGTTATGGTATGCCATGTATAATATCACATACGGTGAGAAATTATATTGAAATCAGAAAAGCCCTTGAGGATATAAATCTCCATTTAAAAACTATAAAATTCTTCTAATTCTTGGTATGCACAGAGATAAGCTACATCTACACCATGTAAAATTTTCAAAATTATTTTCATTATGATGAAGACTGGATGCAATGATGGTATAGAAGAAATCTGTAGTTTTAACGAGATCGGATAATTCCTTGATAAATTAAATGTCCCTTGAAAAACTTCAACATTTTTTAATTCATGCCGCAAAATACAAGTCCAAACCATGTAGAAAGTATGGAAAAACTAGTTAGAAATTATTTGCATTATGATGGAGACTGGATGCACTGATGGCATAGAACAAATCTGTAAATTTTATTGAGACAAGATAAGCCCCTAATGAATTAAATGTCATTGAAAAGCTTTAACAGTTCCCTAATTCTTGGTGCATGCTGGACGCTATTTGGATCGCAATGTTGAACCATCCTCCACTTCATGCATGGCTCGACAAAAACTAGCCACTGGATCTCTCAATAAAATCTTTACTTACTTAGGCAGCAATGACTTTGTTAAATGTTTGTCAATATAATGAGCATAGCTTACATAACAAGATCGTGTGCATTACATTTATCAGGGGTTGAAATAAGTGATATTTCATGCACAATACAGGTAAAACTAGGTCTCCATCCTGCGTGTCAAGCCCTTGTTTTTCCACATTTCAGATTCACAACCATGTTTAACCCGTAACCCTTGAAACTTCAGTGTATCGTTTTCAAAACAGTGAAGGAAAGCTGTTGAGTATTTTGAAACTAGTTTGACTGGAACCTGTTGCCACCATTGGCAGCAGCAAGTCCAAGTCAAATTGGTTTCAAAATATGCAACAGAATATTTCTTACATCATAATGAACTTGCAATTCCTGGTTTATACGGGTTAAAGCTTGCTATCAAATTTCAGTCAACCAGCCCTAGACAACTTTGTTAAATGTCACACACAACAAGTTCATTGCCATAATTTTGAGTTTAATAAAAATATGAGCACACACATGAAGAAATACATGCGTGCTTGCTTGCTCACTTTCACATGCATGCACACACGCTTAGGCATACATGCATGCTTGCTCGCTCACTCACGAACGCACGCATGCACGCACGCATGCACGCACACACACACACACACAAGGAATAAATGAATGAACGAATGCATACACGCTCACATGCATCCATACAAAACACACTCAGACTCACCCTTTTTCGCCAATATTGTGACTGGACTTCATCTTAAAAACCTGAAAAATGTGAAATTTCATTGTAAAACACAGAAAATGTGCAGAAGAGAACACACATACAATGACATGATGTCAGAGCAAATAGCCCTGTCAAAAGGGGCATGGTGGTAGCGTTAGTACGTAGAGCTTTAAGTATCCTGGGTTATCCACTAGCTAGCAGAAGCAGTGACAAGTAAAGTCTAGTAATACAGATATACTAGCCCTTTCAAGGCTGATAATTTTTTAGTTGTGAAGTTGAATTAAAGATACATGGCTCTAATTCAATTTCACAACCGTATAATTAATTTATATGGAATTAAATTATCATATGTTTAGATTTATTTCGTTTCATTTACATTGAGATACACAATTTAAATAAGAAAAACTAATTATAAAAGAATCACCAGTCTGCATGATAGATCCCAATAGGATCTAGCGTGTGTAGTTGATGTATCCAGTACTTTTCCCGCTCTTTTTGTAAATGTGTTTTCTCTGTGTCCTCAGGGTCATGAGGTAGAACTCGTATGATTTTGTAGGACATGTTCTTTCCTCAGTGTGTGGGCAAATTAAATAAACGAAATCACAGATTTCTTTTTTCATGAGAGAGTTGATACTTACCCTTTAACACTCTTTGATATTCCCAAATATCGACTTTCACTCAATAAACACTTAGATTAAAAAAGTTAGGTGCCCCTACTGGGCAAGTAGTCAGATGACAGTCCAGTGGATGCCAGCCCCAAACTCACGCAAAAATTGATTAATTTATTAGCTGACACAATGCAACTTAAGAAAGCCTGAAGACCGAGCCTCTGTGGGGCAGAGAGGCCGGGTCCGTGTTAAGGAGCTAAGTATCAACTCTCTCGTGAAAAAATAAATCCATGATTTCGTTTATTTCACTTCAAGAGTATACTTACCTCCCTAACACTCTTTGATATTGCCAGAATTCGTAAGAGAATTTGGCAGGAGGGAGGCGAGGTCAAAAGACCAGCTCTTCCCTATGCACATTTCTGCGTTTAAGGCACTTAAACTTCTGAAATTGTGTGAAAACACAACCAGGGAATGACTTGAACATCGGATAACACAACCGATGGCTATGAGAAGACCATATGTCATATGCGCTCCCCCACTTCACCCACACCCCCCCCCCCCCCTTTTCTTGGGAGGGAGACAGAATGACCTCAATGTCCCCTACACTCTCTACGTACAAGTGCCATGTACTATAGGCCATAAGATGAAAAAGCTCCATTTTCGTATACTCTCAAGAATGAACCACATAAAACATGTACCATTAACATATTAGAACGAAGGGTTATGTGACAAATACAATCAAGAATGAACAACACATAGACAAGACTGGCCTTGTGAATTGCTTGTTGCTGTCTTCATCTCCCTATTAGTGAAGACTGATGCAGTTCTGACAAGTGGTTGTTTCCATTGATAAATTGTGATGTATATAAAAAATGAGAAAACCTCATCAAAAATTGTACACCTAAATTATTTTTTCAAAATCGATAAGGCGAGCGGATTCGAGGTGTCACGGAGATAATGGTCGGTGAAACTCGATTCACAGTGCCACTGGGCTACCGACATAATGTCGTCCACAGGCACCCCATTAAACAGAGCGGTGGAAGCGACTACGCCGCGATCACTGTGAGCCTTGGTAAAGTCAACTTGTTTACCTGTGGTAGATTTTTTGACAAAATTGAATACATTCTACAATCCACCTGGAAATGGTGTCTTTGGAAGGCCTACTGTATCATGAGGTTCAATATACGACAACCATAATGCTGTTGGGTCTGTCCGCCATTCCTGGGTACGTTGTTTGTACCTGTTTAATGCGCGGACTGGACATGCTTTTGAATTAGGATCATATCTAGTCAAAGCTGGTAAAAATATGGGTTGACCTGGATATTTCAAAGACTGGTTTTTAGCCATGAAATTTATCCTAGGTAGAAGCTTAAGGCCTTCCTCTGTAACCACATAATGGTCTGCCTCAGCTGATAAGGCATGAATTTCTCTTCTCCGCCTAGCCGAGGCCGCAGCAATTAAAAATACAGTTTTCATAGAAATGGAACATACTGGTTCAAATGCCTTATCAGCTAATACCTGTATCACTAGTGATAAACTCCAAGACAGAATCACCACCTGAATAGATGAATCCATTGGATTAATACATCTTTTTGAGCACCATTCCGCAAATCTGTTGATTTTATAGTTATATGCTTTGGAGGTTGACCCCATTCTGGCTTTTTCCATAAACATGGCTGCTTGCTCAGAAAAGCCCTCCTTAATTCTTGATTCTTTGACAACATCCATGCAGTCAATCTGAACATTGACGGATTGTTGTGAAGGGCCTTGCCCGGGAAGATAACATTGTCCATCAGAAGCAGAGGAACCGGATTGCAGACCAGAAGGTCCAGCAGCTCCGTATACCATGATCGGCTTGGCCAATTTGGGGTGATTATAAGCACTTGGCACTCCTCCTGTCTGATTTTCTGAAGAATTCTTGGAATCAGGATTGCTGGAGGGAATGCGTATGCATACATTCCCACCCAGCTGATAACTAACGCATCTGTTGAGATAGCGCTCGGATCTGGAATCGAAGAGACGTATGTCGTCATCTTCGCATTCTTCTTCATTGCGAATAAATCTATGTTGGCTTTCCGCCAGTGGTTGAAGAGACAATCCGCCACACATTGATTTAGTTGCCATTCCATAGGTAAAACACTTCGGCTCAATGAGTCTTCTAGCAGATTTAATCTTCCCAGAATATGAACTGCTTTCAAGGTGATCCTGTGATCCAGGCACCAGCAAAGCAATTTCCATGTCATCCTACATAGACTGGGCCACCCTGGTGGTTTATGTAAGTCACTACTGTTGAATTATCTGCTCGAACCAGAACAATCTTGCCCTGAACTTTCATTAAGAAATGTTCCAGGCCCAGTACTACTGCTCGTAATTCCAGTAGATTGATATATTCTTGTGACTGATCCAGATTCCAAAGCCCTGATACTGTGGCTTCTTCCAGGCATGCTCCCCATCCCTCCATTGATAGATCTGTATACATCCTTATTTGAGGGTGGAGAGGGGTGAGCATTACCCCCGCAAGGAGATTCTCTCTTTCCATCCAACATTGGAGATGGTGAATAAGAGCCTCCAATTTGAGTCCAGTGATCCTGTACTCTGGGTCCACTGTGTAAGGCTGCCTGTGGAATGACTGGTTCCAATGAAACCATCAACCCCCGCATTCTCAAGTAAACCCATGCCAGGACATGACGACTGTTGCACACTGACTGTATTAATGAGATGAGTACTTGTACCCTCTCCTGAGTAGGATAAACATATCCTATCTCTACATCAAAGACCATTCCCAGGTAAACAAACTTCTGGGATGGAGTCAGCTCTGATTTTTGAAAGTTGATTATCCAGCCTAAGTCTGTGAGAGTTTTTAGAACTATCTCCAGATTTGCTGATAGACTTTCCTGATTGTGTGCCTTTAATAGCCAGTCGTCTATGTATGTATGGAACGCTTTGCTTCTCCTGCGGAGGTATACTGTTATCGCAAGGACAACCCTGGTGAAAAGTTGAGGAGCTGTTGAAATTCCAAAGGGTAAACCCCTGAATTCCCACTGATGGCCCTGGAATGCAAACCTCAGGTACTGGCGAAAACTCCTCGCCATTGGAATGTGGAAATATGCATATTTCAAATCTATTGACGTCATCCACATTCCTTTTTCCAACCCTACAAACACCGATTTCACTGTTTCCATTTTGAAACTTGGCGTGTCAATGAACTTTGTCAGTGGATTGAGGTTGACAATAGGCCTCAACGCTCCAGTGCTTTTTGTCACTAGGAATACGGGTGAATAGAAGCCTGGACAATTTTGTGCTGGTTGAATTGCTACTTTTTATAGGAGGGAATTTATTTCCTCCTCTATACACAAACGTTGATCCAGATCGCTTTGGAGTCCAGATCGGAACCAGAGACAGCTGCGCTGGTGGACCTACTATCCAGTCGGGATGACACCCGACTGAAAACCATCATAAGACTAAGCAGTCCTGAGTCAACCGCTCCCAATCTTGCCTGTGGTGGGCCAGACGGCAGGCCGCCTGGTCCACCTAGAGAGAGAGGTGGACATGAGCAATGCAAGAGTGGCACTGTCTCTGGACACAGAAGTACCGAAACGGTCCGTACTGTGGCAACCAGCCCATCAGGCACGGTTACCACGACCAGATCCTTGCGTGCCACGGCCCGCACCGCACGCACCGAGGTGTGCAAGTGGCTGTCTGGCTGGTTGCACTGGAGGAGCCTGCGTACCCCCTCGCTGCTGGCTGCAGAGCGTGCGACCATGGCCGGCGCTAAGCTGGTGGCTGGCCTAGAAACTAAGAAAATTTACCAAATTTCTTTTTCAATTGGAATGTGGAAATAAGCATCCTTGAGATCTATTGATGCTGTCCACATCCCCTTCTTTAACACCAACAACACCGATTTTATTGTTTCCATTTTGAAACTTGGTGTATCTATAAACTTGTTTAGAGGTTTGAGGTTGAGAATTGGTCTCCAACCCCCAGTGTTCTTTGTCACAAGAAACACGGTTGAATAGAAGCTCGGACAATCTTTCGCCGGTTGAATTGCTTCTTTTAGAATTAGAGATTCTATCTACTCTTCTATGCACAACCGTTTGTCTGGATCTCTTGGTATTTGAGTCCAGACCGGTACCAGAGACAGATGCAATGGCGGACCTCTTATCGATTCTGGACTGTATCCGTGCGAAAGCCATTGCAAGACTAAGCGGTCCTGAATTAACCGCTCCCACTTCTGAATGTGGCAAGTCAAACGACCTCCTACTGGTGCACCTAGGGTTGACGGGGTGCCCATAAATTTTAGAAGTGGGAGTGTCTCTGGTACGAGTGACAACACCCGAGTGGTACCCATCAGGCCCGGTTATCACGTGCCGCTCCTCGCGTGCCATGCCCAGCGCCACATGCACCACAGTGAGCGGGCTGCTGTCTGGTTGGCTGCGCTTGAGGCGCTGGCTGACGTATAGCAGCACGCTGCTGCTGGCGCGGCCGACGCGGTCTCTGAAACTGGCCAGCCTGCTGGCGTCTGACAATGCCAGCACCGCCATGAGCGTACTGCTGTCGAGCAGCCGAGGGCTGAACATGCACTTGTGCTCTGCGCAGCACTTATAACTGTGCGCGCAGTGCCCTCTGGTTGTTCACCAAAGTCACTGTCTCTTGGAGGTGCCGACAACCTTCACCTCCAAAAAGACCATGGCCTGCCATCGGCGCTTGCAACAAGCATGACTAGAGCTCTTGAGACAGGCACAAATTGTCCAAAGCAAAAGTGCGCCTCGTCCTCAGTGACTTCGTGATGGACCTAGTCAGACACTCCAACGCCAGGTTGATCCCATCCTGGATGGCTCGTTGGACTGTCACGGGGCTAGGTTGTTGCTGGACCGAGGCTGCTACTACCCAAGATAGCAGCTGTGAGACATGAGACAGCGCACTAATCGCTGCTCGTCAGCTCTCCTCGGTGTAGCCGAGCACATAGCGCCTGAGCACACCGCTCCCATGTCAACACGGGAACCCGGTCGCGTATCTTCTCCCAGAGCGGCGGGTCGTCCGCGCTTGGTCTGGGCGCTAGGCCATATCGAGCATACTGACTAGCAGTAACCCGACATTGCCTAGCAACCTCGCAGGGGGCCTTCGCGAGGCGACCTTTCGGTCTAATCGACTCCTCTGCCGCAGAGAACATATCTAAGGTATGTTCAGTATACGGCAGACAGTCGTGTTGGCCAACGGCTTTGCCTGTAACCATGCCCAAGGGTTACCGGCGGCCGTTTCGTCCACGGAGAGCTCTGGTCTGACAGCGAGGAGCCACGTGCACGCTTCAGACCAGTCTTCATCCATGGCTACCTGCGAATTGTCGACGAGCAGCGGGCCCTCGTCATCCTCAATGGAATTCGCAGGTAAGGCCGAGGTGGAGGCTAGAGACAAACCCGGCTGCCCAGGGAATGCATACGGGCCCACGAGGGCTGGCATAACATTCTCCATAGGCTGACCGGGCACCAAGGCCGCACTTGTATGAGGGGTAACATGCACACCAGCGCGGCCCGGATCATCCGTATGAGATTCCACGCTTAAGCGCGGAATCTTATACGGGCGGCCGTCCGCTCCAAACCGGCCCACAGGCTGAATCATGAAGCCTGCTCCCGAGGGAACAGTGCCATAGGCGCGAGCGGCCGCGCTCCTCTTGAGAGGAGTGTAGACGCTCGCATCCATGTCTTCATGTCTTCATTCCCTGGTCAGGAAAGTTAGACTCTGGGTTATCAAGAAAAACTAACCCAGACAGACCAGGAGAATGCCCGAAAGCAGATGACGAGGGTACTCCGCGAGTGATCGTGGTCAGGCCCGCTGCTTGGGTTCCGCCTGATGCTGCACGCGCTGCTGGATCACCAGGCGACGTGAACATCAAGCCTGGGTCCAAGACGGCCACCCCTGGATCACTAAACACTTTGTCCGAGCTAGTAGGGCATGAACCAGGGAAGGGGGCTACCTGCACTGAGGTCGATGCGCAGGAAGTTGAAACAACTGTGCCAGGCAACATGCCGCGAAGCATGTCAGGCATCAGATCTTTCAAAGTCCTGCGCATCTCACTCACTAACTCAAACTTGAAGGCCTCCAGCTCACCCTCCAGCTCACCCTTCTGAGGCCTCTTCTTACCCTCCCTCTTTGTCTTCTTGCCCTCCTCAGCCATTAGCTTAGCCTGAAAAGCAAAGAATTCAGAGGTTAGATTCCCCCCCCCCACCTCTTTACAAATGACACATTTGTTAGACAGCCTACACACTGAACAAAGATGGCAAGGGTGGGGGAAGAATCTAGCCTTCATAGGCTTGAAGCAAGATGGACATGACTTCTGAAAAAGGGAAGGCATACGAAGACAATGAGTATTATAGTTTGCAAACCCTTGTTAATTGCCTATTAGTACAAAACAAGAACAAACTCGAGAGAAGACATCCACTTTTATTACCGACAACCCTGATGGGACAGCTGACTTCTCTAGTTAATAATAACCAATCACAACCAGGATCCCAAATTAAGAGAGAGAGAGAAGAGAAAAATTAATGACTATCTAGATATCTCTCCGCCTTCATAATAAATGGTGATAAACACATCAAAGACATCTCTAAACTAAGATATTGACATCAAGGAAAGAGAAAAAACTCTGGTTGATTATGACATCAAACCTCAATGCAACAGCTCTTTCAAGGAGAGGGGACGTCAGAAATGAATGCAAGAAATATCTAGAGACTAAAGACATTCATTACTCCCGAATAATATAATATCAAATTATATATATTCGAGAACCCATGCACACACACGAGCGATTACAGTGCAATAACAAAAGGCAGCAGAAAATTGTGACTATTTTCAAATAATTATGTGCCATAACTAATAAACTCCCTTAGCCTGAGCACAGGCAAAACCATCCTCTTGTGCAGGAGAACACGTCCATCCATCCGCCGAGACTCTTCTTTCAGAAGAGCTGATGAGGGGGATGGGACAAAAGGAAGGAGATATTTCTTTTATTCATTTAATATATCTCCAACCCATAGACATATCACAATGATAAGTCAAAAAAGAGAGGTGAACAACCTTCGAGAGAACAGGACCCCTTACTCATCCATAAGTTGAACCTGTGAACACAAAGCACAAGGGATTAATAGCCCTAGGTGCTGGGAGAAATTTAACAAGGATTCCCAGCGCCTGAAAACGCGGTAACGCCAAAACGGCCGCGACGAAAACAGGTAACATATAAAAGTTACAAGTCTAAATTAATAAATGGAACAAGATCACCTTAACAGATGATGAGGAAAACTGCTCTGCAGACTTAGAATCAGCCATTAACCCAAAAGGTCATAATAATTATTGAAATTTCTCAAAAAGAGACTGGGAAAGTTTTCATGGTTGGTCAGCCAATATATTAGAAAACGGAAGTACCAGTATGCGCATGCACAGTGGGTGGGGTCTGTCATGTGCATGACTGTGTACATCTACCTGCCCATTAGGGGCACATAACTTTTTATAATTCTGAATATTATTGAATTTAGAGCCGATATACTAGTATATCAAGAGTGTTAGGGAGGTAAGTATGTTCTCATGATGTGAAATTGGCCACGACCACCCATGCCTGCTGAGGATGGTATGCAGAGGGTGTTGCGCGAACACGCTCCATTCGGCGGAGCACTTCAAATTGCTCGTGCAGAGCCCTCTGGTTATTCACCATGGTGACCGTCTCTTGTAACAACAGGAAGACATGCGAGAGCACCGCGATGGGTGCCCTTGAACTCTCCTCCGCATCGCGGTGTTTGCCGAGCGCAGCGTGCTCGTGCACAGCGCTCCCATGTCAGACCGGGAGCTTGGCCACATGTCTTCGCTTAGTGCAGCGCGATCATCAGCACTGGGCTTAGGCACTACACTGTACCTCTGGTATTCAACGGGTACGATGCGGCATCACTTTGCCACCTCGCGAGGGGCCTTTGCGTGACATCCATTCACCTTAATAGACGTCTCTGCTGCTGAGAACATATCCACAATGTGCTCCGCTTGCGGCAGAGATTGTATCACGGTAGCAGTCGGCTTACCTGCTAGCCATGGGCGCTGGTCCTGCTGGATAGCTGGCTGTTCCAACGAAAGATCTGGCCTGACATTGATTAGCCAATGACAAGCGTCAGACCAGTCTTCCTCTGTGGCTACCTGTGAATGTTCGATTAGGCGCGGGCCTTCGCTGTCCTCTAGAACATTCACAGGTGATTGCGTGGCTGGAGGTACCGATACTCCTGGCAGGCCAGTGAAAGCATGGGGGGCCCGACAGAGCAGGCATGCTAAACACACTGGCTTGACAAGAAGCAGGCGCTGTGGCATTGCGTGGGGTATACATACTCGACACACCACGGCCCTGGCCAGAACCAGCTACACCATCGGCAAGCTGAGGTATGCGGTAATGCTGGCCATCGGATCCAGTCCGGGCTACCTTCTGCGCCTACTCCTGCGTGAGTAGACCCATGGAAAATGTCGCCCGTGCTCCATGCGAGGGGTGCACATTCGTCAGTTTCCATGTTCACGGCGATAGGAGAACCCAGCAAATAATCCTCTTCTTCTTGACCAGAAAGATTAGACTCCGGGTCAGTGAAGATTGCTAACATGACTGACCAGGATACGGTACCTGTAGGGCGCGGATACGCCTGAGGACCCGATAAGCGGGAACCAGGGTCCAGCGAGCCCTGCCCATGAATGACTGGTGCGGCAAGCCTGCTACCCGTGTTCTCCTAGTGATCTCCTGCCCCTTCAAAAGGGGCCACCTCTGAATCATGGACAAAAACTGATAAATACCTAACGAAAACCGATTCAGAGGTGGCGATTATTTGCTCTGGAGAAGAAAGAGGAGACATCAAAGGATTTGGTCCAGGGAGCATGCTGTGAAGCATCTCTGGGACCAAATCCTTTATTGTCTTCTTCATCTCTCCCATCATCTCAAGACGGAAGGCTTCCATATCCATGGAAGTGGACGCCTTCCTCTTACCCTTCTTACTCACACTTATACTCTCCCACTCCTTCTTTGAGCGCTTCTCATCCTCTAACCCATTCTCCTTGGCCTGATGCGACAAAAAGTCAGACATTAGATGGCCACCCCCTCCCCACTGTTTACATACATCACAGTTTAACAGTGGCCAATAAGAACAGCAATTAAAGCATGGGTGAGGTGCAAATCTAGGCTTGACTAAGCGACCACAGTTGGGACACCCAGGTTTCTAAAAGGCCACAAGACAAAGACAATGAGTATTTTAGTTAATAAATTAGTAAAACTCAAACCAAAATAAACAGGAGAGGATCAATGGCCATAAAGACCACTACAACAATAGATAAATCAGCGTTGGACAAAACATTTTTGTTAATAATGAGTGCAAGGCTGATTATGATGTCATATCTTCAAAAATAAGAAGACAATCCGACTGAAAAACAATAGCCAGGTGCAATGATGAATTGTATTCAAAATCCAGAGCATAAAGGATAATGATATGAGCTATGTAAACATCAGATAAACAGTGATAAAATTGGCAGCAGATTTCAGAAATATTTCTAAATAGTTTGAAGTGTCTAATATAATAACACTAGAATACCTGCTTCTTTAGCATAGACATATTACCCGATCTCATGAACTGGATACGCCACCATTCTCTATGACCTCTTAAAGCTCTCCACCATAAGGGGAAGGGAAATGGACCAAGAGGGCAAAGTGAGATCTTACGAGACCTCCAAATCACTGGGCATAGATTTTGTTGCTAACATGTTAGTGGGAAATGGAACCTTGGTGGAGAGAAAAACAAACGCTCTGAAGATGTGCTGTCCTTTTCAATCATAGATAGATACCTATGGACACAAACAGAGAGATTAGAATTTCATCGCGCCAGGTGTAAATAAATCAGTTTTAATGGTGACTATCACGTCTAATCATCATGAATCTGGAAACACATTACACACAGGATTAAAATGCTGAATTAGACAAATATGTAATTGAAATCACCCGATAACTCGGTCCCGGTCCTTCCTCCGGTGATTTAGATTGAGAAGACATATGTTATCCAGATGAATTTCAACCAAACGAGTGAAGAAAACAACTGAAACTTTAGAATTTGAAAATTTGCATGTGCCTATTTTGCCAATAAATTGGAAAAGAGGAAGTGCTAGTGTGCGCATGCGTGAGGTTGTGGCTGGCATCCGCCGGACTGTCATCTGACTACCTGCCCAGTAGGGGCACCTAAATTTTTTAATCTGAGTGTTTATTGACTGAAAGTCGATATTTGGGAATATCAGTGTTAGGGAAGTATACTCTTGAAGTGAAAATGATGTGCTACTGGGGTGTCTTTTTGTTTTTTGATACCCTGTAGGTGTTCTTTCATTCTAATATGGAATTCATGTTTTGTTTCACCTACATATTGTTTTTTTACATCTAGTACAGGTGAGAAGGCAGACGACATTGCGTGTGTCGCAGTATGTTTTCACCGTACACCTGTATTTAAGGCCCGTATGAGTACTTGTGAACTCGCATTTGTTGTCCATGTTCTGACAGCAAAAAAATGTTTTTTGTGGTGCATGAATCAATAGGGTTAAGAAGTTTTTCCTTGGATGCGGGCTTTGGCGGGAAACTCAAATTTAGCTTTGTGGGTTTAAGTCCATTATGCATGGGATCCTACTCATGCTTTCTTCATTTGGCGGTTTTGGTGTTCACAGCTCCAGCCGTTGACGTTTGCATGCCCTTTGATAGCATTTGAAGAGAAGGTCTGATGGGTGATTTCTGTTCTGCTAGTAACCGATCAGTTCATGAATGTGGGTGTGGAAATCAATATCCTTGCCGCAGATTCTGTGAAGGTGAAGGAATTGGCCACAAGGGTTGGAGTTCTTGGTTGATTGTGGGTGTGCGGAGTACACAATTTAAATAGCTCTATAAAAGTCTACAATTTTAACAAATACACAGAATTACAATGGGAAGTTACGGAAAACAAACAGGCATTGTCATCAGTTAGTATTGACTACTGTAGCCGGGCCATATTGGTGCTTGCTCATCATTTCATGACTATACATCATATATTTGCTAGATTAAGATAAAATGAATGAATAATTACCTTAATTTTTTTACATTTACTGCCAAGTACTCTTAATGATTGATTAGTTGCTGGAACTCTAGATATATCCAGGTTTGTTAAATGAGGACAGTGATGAGCTAGAGAAAGGAAACATAATGTCAAATACACAAGTGACAACAAGAGGCACAAGGGGCCTGTATCGCTCACCTGGACCATAGGCATCTCAACTAGAATGGTCATTAACAATAAGTAGAACGCTAATGAGTTGAGCAGACTTGTAACAAGAAAACAGAGGCCATGTTTCTTTATGTATCAACTTCTCTTGACCAAACTTTAATATCACATTTCCCAAATTTCGGCCCAATCCGTTCAGTGGCTTTGGAGACAAAGTTGCTTTCATGAAAAACAGGCTATCCAAAATGGCCACCCAACCATTTGGCAAATCAAGTTCCCTTGAACAAACTTGGTTTAGCTCATGCCCTAAATGATATTTTATGAGTTTTGAATCAATCGTTCAAACAGTTTTGGTGAAGATTTTTAAAGCCATTTCTAAAAATCGGCCAAAATCCAAGATGGCCACTGGCCAATTGTCTTCGTTTGAACAAACTTGAATTTCTACAACCTAAGGATGCTTCATGCCAAATACAATTGAAATCTGTCCAGTAGTTTTAGAGAAGACATTTTAAATTTCCCATTGCTTTAGTATGGGAGCTTTTGGTAGGAAAATGATCCAAGATGGCCGCCAAACCATTTATCCGACAGTTTCGAAAATTGCAAATTTGAGATCAGAATACCCAAAAACATATATAAAACCAGTTTCAGCCTCAAAATTCATTATATAAAAAAATCCAATATGGCTGCCAAACACACTATATTTTGATTGGCCCACGGCGGCCATGTTTTTTGACGGATCAACTTTCCTTGAACAAACTTTAATGGCCCTTAGTCCCTAATCATATCTGCTAAATTTTGGCCAGATTCCTTCAGCGGTTCTGGAGTTGTTTTCGCTAAAACTAAGTCAACCAAGATGGCCGTCAACCCATGGGACCAATCAAGTTCCCTTGAACAAACTTGGTTCAGCTCTTGCCCTAGATCATATTTCATAGGGTCTGCTTCAATCCACCAAGCGGTTTCGGAGAAGGTTTTTAAAGCCTTTTCTAATAATCGACCAAAATCCAAGATGGCTGGCTGCCTTCCAAATTGGCCGATCGGCTTCGTTTGAACAAACTTGAATCTCTACACCCTAAGGATGCTTCCTGCCAAATACAATTGAAATCGGCCCAGTACATCTCGAGAAGACATTTTAAGTTTCCCATTGCTTTAGTATGGGAGCGTTTGGCGGGAAAATGATCCAAGATGGCCATCAAACCGTTTATCCGACAGTTTCGAAAATTGCAAATTTCAGATCAGAATACCCAAAAAACATATATAAAACCAATTTCAGCCTCAAAATCCATCACATAAAAAAATCCAATATGGCCACCAGACACACTATATTTTGATTGGCCCACTGCAGCCATGTTTTTTGACGGGTCAACTTCCCTTGAACAAACTCTATTGACCCTAGTCCCTAATCATATCTGCCAAAATTTTGGCCCAATCCCTTCAGCGGTTCTGGAGAAGTCGTTTTCGCTAAAACTAGGTCAACCAAAATGGCCGCTGCACCATTTCCCCAATCAGGTTCCCTTTAACAAAGTTGGTTCAGCTCTTGCCCTAGATCCTATTTCATGGGGTTTGCTCCAATCCACCAAGCGGTTTCGGAGATTTTTAAAGACGTCTCTAAAAGTCGCCAGCCAAATTGGTCAATCGGCTTCATTTGAACAAACTCAGTATGCCCTAAGGATGCTTCCTGCCAAATATAATTGAAATCGGCCCAGCGGTTCTTGAGAAGTCATTTAAAGGAAAACTTGATGCATGACAGACAGACGGACGACGGATGATCGCCACGACATAAGCTCACTTAGCCTTTCAGGCCAGGTGAGCCAACAATACATCAGCCAATACCAGCCTCTGTAGTGGTCAAGCCAGCCATTACCAGCCTCTGTAGTGGTCAAGCCAGCCATTACCAACCTCTGTAGTGGTCAAGCCAGCCATTACCAGCCTCTGTAGGGTCAAGACAGCTATTACAAGCATCTGTGGTGGTCTTGATAAATGTGCATGTACAGGCAAAGAGAAGGATAATGGAGTCAGTCAGTCTAATGCTAAATTTTCAAACATAGTCCTCCCTTCGCGTGCAAATGGATATTATCTTGGCAAACATTTTACAATTCTAGAGGGTTAATGGTTACAATTTGGCATAACAATATACATTTTCCCAGAAAGAATGGCCACATACACACCTAGAGAATCACTACAGTGCAATCAATGGCGTATCAAATTTCTTGAGCTGGTCTACAAAGAGTAATTGTTGGCTAATTGTCTTTGTTCATTATGTGGTTAAATGACCACCTTAACGTGCAGTAGAATGTGATCAATAGATCAATCAGTCGGTCAAGCTATGGAGAATCAGTTTTCAGTCCATGATTGTGATCATCAACACATACCATCCGTAATTCATTTTCAAGATTTCGAGATACAGAGGGATCGTACAGAAAACAACTCAATATATTATTATTATTATTATTATTATTATTATTATTATATTAGGCATAATGGAATAAATTGACCATTGACATAGATTCTACAGAAATTAGGCCAAGATGATATACTTTGTATATCGGTGGTAGTCTATGAAATCCATAAAACAATGACAAAATTATTAGCATTTTCTCAATATTTTCATATATCCAGTAATACTTTTAGTAAATGGCTATAACTCTGTATTAACATATTAAGACGATTCTCACCAACATATTGTTAAAATCTAAATTGTGACCTAATTGTGAGCAAATTTAGGATTAATCCATTGAATTCATTGAATACTGCAAAACTTTACTGCTTAGATTTCAATACACATACGACAAATCCATCAACGAGGACAAAAAATACCACAAATCTATTTTCCCATTGAGTTTAAGGGAGATTAGTTTCTTAATGATTCTGCCTATATATCGTATTTATTGTAATTATACCGCTGGCCGGGTAGCCGTCACCAAAGGGGGTGGGTTAATTAGGTGGAAAAAGTTTGAAAAAAATACCACGAAATTGGAATGGTTTTCTCAGTCACCTTGAATCAGTATATAATTAGAGTATTCCATGCAATTTCTGCTAAATTTGCTCAAATATTCATGAAAACCATTCGTTTCACATTAGAGGCTTTATTTAGGACATAAAGGCAACATTTAGCAAAATTAGGAACAAATGATTTATCCATTGTTAAATTGGATGGAGGTGCGTTTGTGATGCACTCACTGATACATCGGAAAATATGCCATAGGTGTATCTCAACATATAATTCACGTTAGAAGCTCTATCGCTGAACGGCAAGATACTGATCAGAAACAATTTAGGCATTGGTCGAATTGACTGGAGGCGTGTTTGCGATGCATTCAGCAATACATTAGAAAATTTATAGCCGTATCTTAATGCCAATTCAACAACAGCGTTAGGCGCTCTGTCATTGAACGACAGGATAAGCTGATGTATTCACGAAAATTACCAAACTGTTGCTGCATGTTTTATTTTTTCATGGATGTTTTTCTTCCTTGAAGACTAGATGACAGCGGAAGACTGACTATTTCTTACTATTGGTAATTTGCTTTTTTTCCCACCATTCTCAAAAACATGGGGGGGGGGGGGCGGTATAATTGGGAGGGTGGGAAAATTACAATAAATACGGTTTTCACTTCAAGAGTATACTTACCTCCCTAATACTTTTGATATTGCTAAATATTGGCTTTCACTCAATAAACACTCAGATTTAAAACAGTTAGGTGCCCCTACTGGGCAGGGAGTCAGAGCGTAGTCTGGCGGATGCCAGCCCCACCACCGCGCATGCGCAGACTAGCACTTCCTCTTTGCTAGATTATTGGCAGAGAGATCACACATGTTTTTTTTGTGCAATAGCTTTTCCTTAATCTTAAACTGTTTAAGTGGTGTTATTTTGGAGTGATAGTCACTGATTTGGATGGCGGGAAGGAACAATTCGCCAAAGGGGGACTTAGGACCTTTAAATCAGGTGACTTCTAGTAAAATTAGCGAGTTTTCTTCCCGGTGTATTGTGTTTCCGGGACTCGCGGTTACCGTGATAAGCGCCTTGGTTAGTTGGTTTATGTCAACTCGGTGCTACCTATGACTAATTTCTCTTTCTGTTTATGTCCACAGGTCTGTATGACGCTAGGTGGTCGCATCGCAGCAGCAGAGAGTTAGTTTTCTCTCCACCATGGTTCCATTTCCTACTAACACTGTTAGGTTATCTAACCAAATGAAAAATTAATGTCCAGTGAGTTGGAGGCCTAGTATAAAGGTCTTCTCACTTTGCCCTCTTGATCCAATTCCTTCCCATGAGGTGGAGAGAGTTAAGAGGCGTGCGGATGGTGGAGTTCTCCGGTTCGTCATGTTGGATGGTTTGTCTATACAAAGTGTCAGGTATCTAGTTATTGATAATGTGGTGATGTTAATTATAGTAACAAGCAAAGGGAGATAATTAACATTTTTGCCAGAAAAGAGTTATCTATATGTATCTGATGGTTGTGTAGTCGACGTATCCATTCAGCATACAATTCGTTCTTGCACTTGGATGTTTTGTTGGGATCGAATTTTTCCTGTCACGGGATTAATGACGTCATAATCAGCCTGGCTATGTATTTATCAGCAATTCAAGTCGCTATGCTGGTTTCTGATGTATATTGATCTTTATGATCGTTTCCTTCTCTTTGAGTTGGTTTGAGTGTCTAAGCTTAACTAGTTTGCTCATACTCCTTGTCCTTTGCCCTGTTTCAGGGACCGGGTTGCGCGTCCTGTGGACGTTTTCTACCTGATAAGTTCTGGCCTCATCGTTGCTATCAATGTAGCCCTTGTGGTCCCTTGGTTAATTGTGACATATGTAAGCACTGGGGGGGCGAGTTAATGTCCGAATTCTTGTGCTGCTTACAGGCGACGGACAAGGTGGTAGAGGAGGAGAAGAAGAAGAAGCGGAAACGAGAGGTTGTAAGTAGGAAGGGTAAGGGGAAGGTCTCGTCCGCGGTGGATATGGAGGCCTTCCGGACTGAGATGTTGGGAGAGATGAAGAGGACAATAAAGGATTTGGTTCCAGGGTTGCTTCGTGGCATGCTTCCTGGACCAAATCCTTTACTGTCCTCATCATCGGCTTCGGAGCAGGTAATCCCCGCCTCTGGATCGGTTTTCCTTAGACCGCTTCCGTTGTTCGATGATTCAGAGGTGGCCCCATTAGAGGGGGCGTTCCACGACCCTGGCAGCAGGCTTATTGCCGCGCCGATAGGGGACCGTGGACGGTTGTCGCTGGAACCCGCGGGCTGCTTATCAGTCCAGGGGTATCCGCACGCCGCGGTGGCCAGTACCTCCTATGGCACCGTTCCTGGTCAGCCCGGGTTAGCTCTCTTTGCTGACCCGGGGTCTAATCTTTCTGACCAGGGTGATGAGGATTACCTGCTAGGGTCGCCGTCTGACGACGTGGACATGGATGAAGACGTTTGTGCACCCCTCGCGGGGAATACAGGCGGCTTATTCCACGGTTTTACTCACCCTGGAGTAGAGTCCGCGGCTCAGGTGGTGGCCCAGGGCGCTGCTGATGGCCAGCGGTACCGCATACCTCGGCTTGCCGAGGGTGTTGCTGGTGCTGGCCGGGCCCGTGGTGGGGCAATATATACCCCGCGCTCTGCCACGGTGCCTGCTCCTGGTCAAACCAGTGATATTCTCATGCCGGTGCTGTCAGGCCCGCGTGTTTTCCCTGGCTTGCCAGGTGTATCAGCGTACCCGCCGTCAAGCTCTGCTGCTTGCGCTCAGGAGGAAGACGAAGGACCCCGTCTTGTAGAGCGCTCGCAGTTAGCCACGGAGGAGGATTGGTATGACGCTTGCCAGTGGTTGGTGAGCGTTAGGCCTGATCTGCCCGTGGAGCAGTCGGCTAGCCAGCGTGATCACAGGCCGTGGTTAGCTGGGAAACCGACTGCTAACGCTATGCCTTCTCTGCCGCTGGCGGAGCATGTCGTTGACATGTTCAAGGCGGCGGAGTCGTCCATTAAGTCGAGTGGACGTCTCGCGAAGGCCCCTCGCGAGGTGGCCAGGCGTTGTCGCATCGTGCCCCTGGATTACCAGCGGTACGGTGTGGTACCCAAGCCCAGCGTGGATGACCGCGCGGCTTTGGGTGAGGATGCGCGGCCAGGCTCCCGTTCTGACACGGGAGTCTTGTGCTCGAACGCGTTGCGTTCGGCGAATACCACGTTGCGTGATGCGGAGGAGAGTGGGAGGGCTTCGATTGCCGCTCTGTCCCACGTCTCCCAGCTGTTACAGGGGGTAGTAACGGCATCCGCATCGCGCCAGCCAAGTCCGGTCACGGTCCAGCGAACCATCCAGGATGGTATTAACCTGGCGCTGGACTGTATGACACGGGCGGTGACCGGGAGTGTCCGGGCAAGACGCACGTTTGCCCTGGACAATCTGTGCCCGTCTCAGGACCTGTACAATAGGCTACTGCGTACGCCTATGACGGGTCCTGGTCTTTTTGGAGGTGAGGGATGTCGACACCTCCAGGAGACGGTCACCCTGGTGAATAACCAGAGGGCGCTGCGCGAGCAGTTTGAGGTGCTGCGTCGTGCTAACGTTCGCGCCGCGGCCCCTGCGTATCGTCCCCTGCAGGCTCGAGGTGGTGCTGGCCAAGTCAGAGGCCAGCCGCCGTCGCAGCGTCGGCCTCGGCCGCGTGCGATTCGGCCTGCAGCGAGGGGGGCGCAGGTTCCTCAGGCGCCGTCAGCCAGGCAGCCGCCCGCGCACCAAGGTGCGTGCGGGGCGGGGCGGGGCGGGGCGGGGCGCGCGAGGATCTGGGCGTGGTTATCGGTCCTGACAGGACGCTTACCGCGGTAAGAACCACTCCGGTGTGTATGGCGACGGAGACAGTGCCGCTCTTGCATGCCTCGTGTCCACCGCGGTCCCTAGGTGGACCGGTGGGAGGCCGGCTAGCCGACCACATGCAAGAGTGGGAACGGTTAACTCAGGACCGTTTAGTCTTGCGATGGCTTTCCGTCGGGTATCATCCAGAGTGGATGACAGGCCCGCCGTCGCGACTGTCTCTAGTGCCAGTCTGGACTCCCATTCCGAGAGATCCAGAGCAAAGGTTGTGTATCGAGGAGGAGATAAATTCCCTCGTACAAAAGGGAGCTATTCAGCCGGCACAAAGGTGTCCGGGCTTCTATTCAACCCTGTTCTTAGTAACAAAACGCACCGGAGGGTGGAGACCGATTCTCAACCTCAAGCCATTGAACAAGTTCATCGAGACGCCCAGTTTCAAGATGGAAACGGTGCGCTCGGTGTTGGCGGGGTTGGAGAGGGGGATGTGGACGGCGTCGATAGATTTGAAGGACGCTTATTTCCACATCCCCATCCACGGGAGTTTCTGTCGCTTCCTGAGATTTGCATTCCAGGGCAGACAGTGGGAATTCAGGGTGTTGCCCTTCGGAATTTCCACGGCTCCTCGGGTTTTCACCCGTGTGGTTCTTGCGATCACAGCATACCTCCGCAGGAGAAGCATAGCAGTCCACACATACATAGACGACTGGCTGTTGAAAGCGCACACCCGAGAAAGTTTGTCGGCCAATCTGGAGATTGTTTTGAAAACTCTCACAGACTTAGGCTGGATGATCAATTTCCCAAAATCAGAGCTGACTCCATCCCAGAAGTTTGTTTACCTGGGGATGTTCTTCGATCTAGAGACAGGATATGTTTATCCTACTCAGGAGGGAGTTCAGAAACTCATCTCATTAATTCAGTCAGTGTGCGACAGTCGTCATGTCCTGGCACGGGTTTACTTGAGAATGCTGGGGTTGATGGTTTCATTGGAACCAGTCATTCCTCAGGCCGCCTTACGCAGGCGGCCGATCCAGTTGTTTCTCATGACACAATGGACCCAGAGTACAGGTTCGCTGGACTCGAATGTGTCAGTGTTGGCGCCTCTGATTCACCACCTGCAATGGTGGTTGAATACAGAGAATCTCTTGCCGGGGGTTTTGCTAACCCCTCCCCACCCTCAGGTGACTGTGTATACAGATGCGTCGATGGAGGGCTGGGGAGCTTGCCTGGAAGAGTCCACGATATCAGGGCTTTGGAATCTGGAACAGTCAAAGGAACATATAAATCTACTGGAGCTAAAAGCAGTAGTCCTGGGCCTGGAACATTTCTTACAGAAAGTTCAGGGCAAGATTGTTCTTATTCGTTCAGACAACTCAACAGTTGTGACTTACATAAACCGCCAGGGCGGAACGAAGTCGCCCAGTCTCTGTATGATGACATGGAAACTGCTTTGTTGGTGTCTGGATCACCAGATTACCTTGAAAGCAGTTCATATTCCGGGAAGGTTAAACCTGCTAGCAGACTCATTGAGCCGAAGGATGAGTGTTTTACCCACGGAATGGCAACTAAATCAATGTGTGGCGGATCGTCTGTTCGACCATTGGGGGAAACCCAACATCGATTTGTTCGCAACGAAGAAGAATGCGAAGATGACGACGTACGTCTCTCCGATTCCGGATCCAAGCGCTTTCGCAACAGATGCGTTAGCTATCAGCTGGGGGAGAATGTATGCATACGCATTCCCTCCAGCAATCCTGATTCCAAAAATTCTTCAGAAAATCAGGCAAGAGGAATGCCAAGTGCTTCTGATCGCCCCGGATTGGCCAAGCCGATCATGGTATACGGATCTGCTGGACCTTCTGGTTTGCAATCCGGTTCCTCTGCCTCTGATGGACGATATTATCTTCCAGGGCAAGGCCCTTCACAACAATCCGTCAATGTTCAGATTGACTGCGTGGATGTTGTCAAGGAATCTAGAATTAAGGAGGGCTTTTCTGAGCAAGCAGCCATGTTTATGGCCAAAGCCAGGAGGGGGTCAACCTCCAGAGCATATAATTATAAAATCAACAGATTTGCAGAATGGTGCTCAAAAAGATGTATTGATCCAATGGATTCATCTATTCAAGTAGTAGCTGATTTCCTCTGTCACCTCTATGATGCCTATAGCCTCAAGCCTAACTCTATTGCTGGTTATAAGTCAGCTTTAATGTCTGTTATTCCTTGCTTGGCTAAGAGGGGAAGTGATGAAGTAAATACATTAAATGTATTAATTAAAGGCATGGGCAATCTAAGACCAAGGAATCCACCTGTGATTCCGTCTTGGAGTTTATCGCTAGTGCTTCAAGTACTAGGTGATAAGCCTTTTGAACCACTTAGTTCCATTTCTATGAAACTATTAACACTGAAGACTGTGTTTTTAATTGCTGCGGCCTCGGCTAGGCGTAGGAGTGAAATTCATGCCTTATCAGCCGAGGATGACCGTTTTGTGGTTTCAGGGGAAGGCCTTAAGCTGCTACCTAGGATTAATTTCTTGGCTAAAAATCAGTCGTTGAAATATCCAGGTCAACCTATTATTTTGCCTGCTTTAACTAGATATGATCCTAATTCTAAAGCATGGTGTCCCGTCCGGGCGCTGCGCCGATACAAACAACGTACGGCGGAGTGGCGCACCGACCAGTCAGCGTTATGGTTGTCATATATTGAACCCCATGGCAGGGCTTCTAAGGACACCATTTCCAGGTGGATTGTGGAATGCATTCAGTTTTGCCATAAATCCGCCACCGGGAAGCAGGTTGACGTGGCCAAGGCTCACAGTGTCCGCGGCGTAGTGACATCCACGGCCCTATTTAATGGGGTCCCTGTGGATGATATTATGTCGGTGGCTCAGTGGCACTGTGAGTCAAGTTTTACAGACCATTATCTCCGTGACACCTCTAATCCTCTCGCCTTGTCGGTTTTGAAAAAATAAATCGGTTTATATTTTTTGAGGAGGTTTTTCCTCATTACTTATATATTTCACAATTAATTTATGGAAACACCCACTTTTTTGGGCCTGCATCAGTCTTTACCAATGGGAAGATGATGTCAGCAGCCTTTTCAACAAGGTCAGTCTTGTTCATGTGTTGTCCGTTGTTGATTGTATTGTCACGATTACCCGTTATTAATATGGTGATGGTTTGTGTATTTGTGTGGTTCATTGTTGAGAGTTACGAAAATGGAGCTTTTTCGTCTCTGTCCTGTAGTACATGGCACTTGTACGTAGAGAGCGTATAGGACATTGAGGTCAGTCGACTCTTCCTCCCAGGAAGGAGGGGGGGGGGTGCGCATATGACATTCGGTCATCTCTCATACATCGGTGGTGTTATCCGATGGTTAGTCAAATCCTGACTGTTTTTTCTTACAGTTTCAGAAGTTTAAGTGCCTTAAACGCAGAAAAGCGTATAGGGATGAGCTGGTCTTTTGACCTCGCCTCCCTCCCGCCAGATTCACTTTCGAATTCTGGCAATATCAAAAGTATTAGGGAGGTAAGTATACTCTTGAAGTGAAATAAACGAAATCTAGGATTTCTTTTTTCACGAGAGAGTTGATACTTACCTCCCTAGATACGGACCCGGCCTCTCCACCCCACAGAGGCTCGGTCTTCAGGCTCTTAATAGTTGCATGTGTGTCAGCCAATAATCTAGTCAGAGGAAGTGCTAGTCTGCGCATGCGCGGTGGTGGGGCTGGCATCCGCCAGACTACGCTCTGACTCCCTGCCCAGTAGGGGCACCTAACTGTTTTAAATCTGAGTGTTTATTGAGTGAAAGCCAATATTTAGCAATATCAAAAGTATTAGGGAGGTAAGTATCAACTCTCTCGTGAAAAAAGAAATCCTAGATTTCGTTTAATTCATATAAACATGTAAAACGTTAACACGTAATCTCAGCATGGTGTGCTTTTGTAGTAAAATTGTGTGTCATTTAACCCTTTAACAATCATATCAGCCAAAAATGGCTTCTGCAGTGGTCTTGAGAAATGTCCATTTGCTGACCAACAGACGACTATAATTGAAAATTTACAACAAGAATGACTGGCTCATTAGCCCAGCCAGTCATTCACTGGTAAATTTTCAAAAAGTATTCTCTTGGTCTGCAAATGGTTATTTTTTATGAGAAAATAGAAATTGATAGTGTGTTAAACAGTACTGACCTATCATTTCTACAGCCTTCTCAGTCAGTGTCTGCATGGATCTTGTTAGATCAATATGTGTTAGATTACTGCAGCCTTTCTCTAATACACACTGCAGGATGTTATCAGTTAGTGCTGAAAAAACCCAATAAATTCTGGTTAACACTAAAATTCTTTAATTAATTTGATTATTTGAAACACAGAAAACTAGAAACTAGAACGCAGGAATGGTCTAATATCATACAGGGCAAAAGAAATTACTGTTATACTTTCTACCATGTATAAGAAGAGAACTGGTTTTAAAATGTATATACAATGTCTATAATCTATATAATGGAATGGCCATGCACCATATAAATAAAGGCTTCATGGAAACTCTCACCCTCCAGATAACAATAGCCATATAAACATGTCCACACTCAGCATAATAGTATTCATTCTTTAATCCTCATATTTGTTTAAGAAACTTTAAATTTTCCCATAGAAAATGTCAATTTCTAGACCAAGGGAAGATTATTTTTGAAAATTTATCACAGGAATGACTGGCTCAGTTATCGTGCCAGTCATTCTAGTAGTTAATTTTCAAAAATAATCTTCTCTTAGTCTGCCAATGGACGTTTCGTACGCCCACTGTAGAAGTCATTCTGGTCAGCGTAAGTGTTAACATGTTAAAGTGAAGTGACATTAGGAATCTGAAGTGGTCGGAGTAAAGCCGGTGTGAAAGGATTCACCAGTTATCCACCACACTTCACTCTGATGCACACAGAAAGCACACTACTAAACTTACAGTGAAAGTCTGAGAACATATTGCTGAACTCTAGTATATGCAGCCCGAACCAGGAACTTCTACACAGATTTCGCCAATGACTAGACACTAAAAAAGATGTGGAAAAATGCTAAATGATAGAACTATATAGAATTTGCTTCTTTGACAGACATATATGCAGGATAGATACGTCAAAACTGGCAATCAGAGGATGTAATTTTGCAGAGCAAATGATGATACATATATGATAAACAATTAACACCACTTTCTATGTGACAATCTCATAACACCACTATGTATGTGACACTCTCATAACACCACTATGTATGTGACACTCTCATAACACCACTGTCTATGTGACACTCTCATAACACCACTGTCTTTGTTACCATCTCATAACACCACTGTATTTGTGACACTCTCATAACACCACTGTCTTTGTTACCATCTCATAACACCACTGTATTTGTGACACTCTCATAAGACCACTGTCTGTGTGACACTCTCATAACACCACTTTCTTTGTGACAATCTCATAACACCACTATCTATGTGACACTCTCATAACACTACTTTCTATGTGACAACCTCATAACACCACTGTCTATGTGGCAACCTCATAACACACCTGTCTATGTGACACTCTCATAACACCACTGTCTATGTTACAATCGCATAACACCACTGTCTATGGGAGACTCATAACACCACTGTCTATGTGACAATCTCATGACACCACTTTCTATGTGACACTCTCATAACACCACTGTCTATGTGACACCCTCATAACACCACTGTCTATGTGACAATCTCAAAACACCACTTTCTATGTAACAATCTCATAACACCACTTTCTATGTGACAATCTCATAACACCACTGTCTATGTCACACTCTCATAACACCACTGTCTATGTGACACTCTCATAACACCAGTGTCTATGTGACAATCTCATATCACCACTTTCTAGGTGAACCTCTCATAACACCACTGTCTATGTGACACCCTCATAACACCAATGTCTATATGACCCTCTCATAACACCACTGTCTATGTTAGAATCTCATAACACTACTGTCTATGTTACAATCTCATAACACCACTGTGTATATGACACTCTCATAACACCACTGTCTATGTTACAATCTCATAACACCACTGTCTATGTCACACTCTCATAACACCACTGTCTATGTGACACTCTCATAACACCACTGTCTGTGACAATCTCATATCACCACTTTATATGTGACAATCTCATAACACCACTTTCTATGTGATAATCTCATAACACCACTGTCTATGTTACAATCTCATAACACTACTGTCTATGTGACAATCTCATAACACCACTTTATATGTGACACTCTCATAACACCACTTTCTATGTGACAATCTCATAACACCACTTTCTATGTGAACCTCTCATAACACCACTTTCTATGTGACACTCATAACACCACTTTCTATATCACTCTCATAACACCGCTGTCTTTGTGACTCTCATAACACCACTGTCCAGGTGACACCCCCATAACACCACAGTCTATGTGACACTCACATAACACCGCTATCTATGTGACACTCCCATAACAGAAACTGGCCTGGCATAGAACATTAGGATCTTTGAGCGTTTAATTGTCAAAGGCTTGTGACATCCCAGTGTTTGGACATGACTACCGACACAAGCATGAGTTGAGCCCATACAATGCGTAGCTGCGTCCACGTTTGAAGCCACTTGGCCATGATCCGATGAAGTCATCGATCTTGTCTCGGATGCGGCATAGAGTAACATTGGATAAGCTTTTCCGTATGCTGTTGAGGAGCACAATGGGCCACAGCTTGGTTGCGGGTGGTGGTGATGGTGGCGGTGGCGGTGGCAGGTGGCTTCTTGGGCTTAGGTAGCGCGATACAGCGTCGATGGGAAGGTGGTGCATAAAAGCTGAATTAATTAGGTGCGTGATCAGTTTTGAGATAATGTCACTTGCATATTTGAATACTTCATTGCTCATGCCATCAGGTCCAGATGCATATCCATTTTTCAGGGCTTTTAAGTGCCTTATCAACTTCTGCTGTTTTAATTGGTGTTAGTAATGGCCTGGGATCTCCTGAGAATGGGTGCAAGAGCTCATCATTATGGTCAGTGAACTGTTCCTTGAACCATTCTCGAATCGCCTTGGCTTTGCCCTGGTCAGTCCCGATAGTGTCCTTCAGAGTTGTGTATAGTGAGTGGTGGTGTGTAGGTCAGTAACTCTCGGAGCTCGGGCTGCCCGAAACATTTTGTGACAGTCATCCATGGCAGTGATCTCATCTACTCGGGAGTCTGCTTGTTGAATAGCAAGATCTTTTAAGCGTTCACTAATGTGGCGCACCTCTGTCTTTGGGACTCTCATAACACCACTGTCTATATAACAATCTCATAACACCACTGTCTTTGTGACAATCTCATAACACCACCGTCTTTGTGACAATCTCATAACACCACCGTTTTTGTGACACTCTCATAACACCGCTGTCTATCTTACAATCTCATAATGCCACTTTCTATGTGACACTCTCATAACACTGCTGTCTTTGTGACTCTCATAACACCACTGTTCAGGTGACGCTCCCATAACACCACGGTCTATGTGACACTCCCATAACACCACTGTCTATGTGATACTATCATAACACCACTGTCTATGTGATACTATCATAACACCACTGTCTATGTGATACTATCATAACACCACTGTCTATGTGACAATCTCATAACACTAGTCTATGTGACAATCTTATAACACTAGTCTATGTGACACTCTCATAATAACACTGTCTATGTGACACTCTCATAATAACAGTCTATGTGACACACTCATAACACCACTTTCTATCTGACAATCTCATAACACCACTGTCTATGTTACAATCTCATAACACTAGTCTACGTGACACTCTCATAACACCACTGCCTATGTGATACTCTCATAACGCTACTGTCTATATGACACTCTCATAATACCACTGTCTATGTTACAATCTCATAACACTAGTCTATGTGACAATCTAACACCACTGTCTATATGACACTCTCATAATAACACTGTCTATGTGACACTCTCATAACACCACTTTCTATGTTACAATCTCATAACACCACTGTCCAGGTGACACTCTCATAACATCACAGTCTATGTGACACTCCCATAATACCCGTCTATGTGACACTCTCATAACGACCAGACGACCCGGAGGGTCTGGTCTTATGTTTTACTAATTACATATACCTACCTCCCTGCATTACTATAGCTCTCTGAAGGGAAGCGTAGTAGGATGAATTTTTTACAGCCAATGTTTGATGGGTATTGTGTTACAGAGTGATTGAAGGCTTCTTCAGGAATCTCCATACTCTCTCTAATGATGAGATCCATAGTATAATTCGCTTGAATGTTATATCTCAGAATGAGGCAAGAAGAGGGTTAATCCAATACACATAGACACTGAGAAGGTCATTAAGCACAATGACAACCTCATTGGCTGATAGCTATCACATGACCTTGTTGTAGCAACCAAGACTTCATTCCTTTGACGAATCCAGCCATATAATCCAGCTTTAAGCAGATCCATGAAGAGGCAGATGATCCTGTCACTACTCGGCTCTGAATATCTGACTAAAGCTGAAATTAAAAACTAGCCTAAATACTCCACATTGTATGACAGGAAATACTCCACATTATATGACACGAAATTTCATTCTGAAATACCCAAATATGTTAAAATCTGACATATTCTGGTATACCCAAAGGCTGAATGATATAATGACTATCTTATGTTGACTATAACTAATCTAACAAGATATGACCATTACAATGAAGCCTCAAGCCCTTCCCCCCCCCCCCACCCCCAAAATTTGACAGAGGGGAGGCTTGAGGTGGGCGGTAATGCAAGGAGATAGGTATATGTAATTAGTAAAACCTAAGACCAGACACTCCGTGTAGTCTGGTCGTTATTACTACATTACAACCTACCTCCTTGTATTACCATAGCTCAAATACAGATTTCAATATTGAACAAAGTCGAATTTTGCTCAACATTGATGTAAAAATAGAGACGAGTACGAAGTTAGTAATAACAAGATGAGTAAGATACCATAAAAAGATAATTCCTCAGAATTACTCTCAAAGCATCTAATAGAAAGAAACGGAAGAAAAATGGGGAAGATAAGCAGGTGGATCATAAACGACTCCAAGAAGACAAGGAAGAGAAAGATCATGTAAAAGGAAATGAATAAATAAGGGTGATGAAAGTGATGATATGATAGAAGTGAAATACACACATGAGAAAGAAGTAATGAACTCGCACTCACCCCTAATATAACTCTTATACGAATGAAGATGATGAAGGACAAGAAGATGATGATGAAAAAGGAATAAGAATCATGGTCCCTGAGGCTACCTTATGAATGTACTTATAGAAAAAGGAAGAGGGTCCAGAATCTTTAAGAAAGAAAATAATAAAGGTATTTTCTAATTTCCAGTTAGCAACTTGCATAATGTCATCTAGAGAAGATCCATTAAAAAGGGTGCAAGAGGTGGCAAGGCCCCTAACATCATGGGCCTTAACACCCATTATAGCATTGTCCCCAGGGGAGGCCAAATCATGACAGATTTTAATGGTATTGACTATCCAACGAGAAATAGTTGATAAGGAGGCAGGACGATCTACACCTTCAGCAAATGTAACCCAAAGATGTCTAATGTCGGATCGTATGGATTCAGTGCGAAGCTTATACCTATTAAGGGCCCTAACTGGGCACCAGACAGAATCATCTGGTGAAAGGGAAGAAAGTTTATGAATTATAATAGGTTTACCCAAGAATTTAACAGGCTGAATTTTGGACAGAAATTCTGCCCTGGAATAGAGAATAATGCTATTCCCAGTAATCTGAAACCTATTTAATTCAGCAGAGAGAGCATGAATTTCAGAACGATGGCTGGCTGAAGCTATTACTAACAGGAATACTGCTTGAAGGGCAAGATGATTTAAGCAAACAGAACCCAAAGGTTCAGTGCTTTCCCTCTAGGACCTGAAGAACACGTGAAATGTTCCAAGTAGGAAGGGGTTTCTTAAAGGGGGGTCTAGAATTACCCATACCTCTAATGAGGTCATGAAAGTTTCTGAACTTGTACCGACGGATCAATAAGACACTGAACAAAGATGTTCAGACCAAAATGAAAGGATCTGATAGTGTTAACTGCAAGCTTCTTTTTGTCAAAGGAAAACCAGAAAGTCAGTGACTTGAGTTACAGAGACCTCAGAGGGCAGGATAGAATGGTCTGGGCACTATTTTTTTAAAACTCAAATCGAGCTTTATAAATGTTTCGAGTGGAAGATCTGAGGGATTTCTCCAGAATTTTGTGAGATCTGACTGAAAGATTGACAAAGAAAGGCGCAGCTCAACAACTTCCAGACTTACAAGCGAAAGATTTCTGGCTTTTTGATGGAGAATCCAGCCTCTGTTCTGGGACAATAGATTGTGGGAGACAGGAAGAAGCAGAGGGAGATCTAGATGAGGGTCCAGGAGATCCGGAAACCACGAGTTTGTCGGCTCAAAACGGAGCCATTAATAGGACTACACAACGATGTTGTCTGATCTTACTGAGAACCTGTGGAATGAGTAACGTCGGGGGAAAGGCGTAAGAGAACATGTTGTCTCAAGACCGAGTTAGAGCATCTACTGAAAGAGCCATGGGTTCTGGAAAGGGAAATATGAAGGTGGATATCTTTCTGTTCGTGAAGGCAGCAAACAGGTCTATGTGGGGACGACCGAACTGAAGAAAAATCGACTGGGCTACTACCTCTTTCAAGGGTGAGATAACTGGTCGGCCAGAAATTCAGTTTGCCTGGGACATGGGATGCTTGAAGAGAAATGTTGTGGGACTTGCACCACTGAAGCAAGATCATGGACTCTCGACAGAGAGAGACCGACCGGTCCCCCCTCGAAGATTGATGAACGAGACCACTGTGAAAATGTCTGATCTGATAAGAATTGACATACCGAGAATCAAGGGATCCCAATGATCTAGGGCATGGAAAACAGCCCACAGTTCTAAAAGGGAGACATGGGAGGAAGATTCTGTGAGGGACCAGGTACCCGAAATCTACCTGGAATCCCAAATGTATTCCCATCCCTCCACGGATGCATCTGTGAAGATAATTGCCTGAGGGGTTGGAAGATGTAGAGGAACCCCTAATAAAAGGGACTAAACGTCTTTCCAAAACTGGAAATGATTGATGAGAGAGAACTTGATGAGAATTGGAAGATCCAGAGAATCTAGACTCATTCCAATGGGCCATAAGATAAAACTGGAAGGGTCTTCTCATCAAAGGAGCCCAAGGAATCACTTTTTTTTACTGAAAACATGAGGCCTGTGATTCTGAGAAAGGATCTGGCTGTAACTAATTAGCCTACCTTGAGAGCTTGAATTGTGGACATCAACGTCTGGACATTGGGAAGGGAGGGGAATAACTTCCCCTGAGAGAGAAAGCTGCGGGACATGTACCAGTGAAGAACGATCAGTGACGCTCAACAGATATAGACCAACCTGGACACACACACACACACACCCCTCCTGATGAAAGAAGAATGAGCCTACTGTGATATGTCTGATCGGATAAAGATTGAAAGACAGAGAATCAGGAGTTCCCAATGAACTAGGGTATGGAAAAACCAGCCACAGTTCTAAAAGGTTGATATGAAAGGAAGATTTTGTGAGGGACCACGATCCTGAAATCTTCTTAGAGTCCCAGAAGGAGCCCCATCCTTGCAGGGATGTATCCGTGAAAAAGATGGCCTGAGGAGATGGTGGATAAAGAGGGACCCCAAATAACAGGGATTGACTGACTTTCCAAAAATGGTTCATGAGTTGAAATTGATGAAAATCCAATGATTAAGAAATCTAGACTGATTCCAGTGGGTCATAAGATAGAACTGGAAAGGTCTTTTCATCAGAGGAGCCCAAGGAATCACTTTCTATACCCCAAACATAAGACCTATGAATCTGACGAAAGATCTGGCCGAAACTATCTGCCTACCTTGAGAGGTTGAATTGTGGATACCATGATCTGCACATTGGGCGGTAGGGAAATAACCTCCCCTGAGAGAGGTGGAAAGAGACCTCCAGGTGCGTAAAAACACAGACCAGAGGGACCTTTCCTTAACATGATATCGTGTATAAAGAAGCAAACTTTGCAATCAGTAAGACAAAATATGGAAAGACACACACACACACCACACCCCCCCACCCCACCACCCTTAAGGATGCTTATAAATCGACCCTGATTACAAAATGAAATGTGCACATCGGTTATACACATAAAACAATAAAATAAATTAAGAAGACCTAACAACGAAAGGAGATAAGAAGCCAAACAACGGAAGATATACTAGTATGATACCTAATATCTGAATAAAGAAAGCTATAAATGAAGAATAAAGGCTAAAAAGCCTCAATATTCCAATTAGGACCAGGCTGATAATAGTTAGGATGCTGATAGATAAGATATTTCTTGAGTTATCTCAGTATACGTCCAGTGTTCAAGAATCTATTTAAATAATTTAGGATGTTACAATGAGAGCAGATAGAGACTTCCAAGCATCGATTTATACTATTAGAAAGTAATGTTACTTGAACTGAGTGAAAGGCGATGTATATTAGATATAAGAGCTATATCCTTATTCTAACCCCTTCCTGAGAGAGATAACTTGCGTTGATTTCTACTATTCAATCTCTACCACTATCTTCGTATGGAGAAATAAGCATCATAGAAGTATTGCCGTACTTATTAAAAGTTGTAGACATTGAAACAATATAGATTAATTTAATTAAAGTGTTTTAACTAGATTTAGGGACAAATAGAAATCCCACAGTAAACCTATGGGAGCGGTGAGAGTCCAGCTATAGCCGAATAGAATTAGCTTAAAGGATCTATATAATAATCAAAATAAAACTTCATGTAAACAAAATATATACGGGGCGAATTGTCGAAGTCCTATATAAAAAGTGACAGGAATGATGATGACAATCTGACAGCTACCGGAAGTAGATAAGAAGGGAATGAAAAAAAGGATAAATTTCGAGCCCAAAACCACCAATCCCGAACTGGTGGGAAAAAACATGACTCTAAATAAAATATTTTAGCTAAAAATAATAAAATAGCCTTGACAAAAAGGTAAATAGAAGAGAAAAAAGCGATAATGTCTCCGAGGCGAAATGAGACTAGGACGAATAGGCTGCTGAACTAGGGCGTGCTGACGAATACTGACAGCTACTAAATAACAATGAAATACGGCAAAGAAACTTATATTAAAGAAAAACATAAAATACTATGAGAGCAAATCTATTCTAACTTTTAGGAAAACAATATTTTTAAAACAAAAGTGTGATAAAAAGGGAAGAATAGCCTTAAAAGAACAAAATATTCACGATAAATATAGAATGACATGTAAATTCTCATAAAGTTATGAAAGTAAGTATGTCCAGCCTGCCAACATAGAGGGGAGGAGGTGTACTATATGAAAAGATGAACGGGCTGAATAGAACTGCGCCTCTAACTCGGGACGAAAAAATTACCAAAAACATAGCTAATTAGAATTGCGCCGTAATCTAACAAATAGGAAAGAGTGCGAGAAGACCAGGCTGAGAACGAATACAAATTACTAGAACTTAAATTGTGAGTATGCAAGGATAGCACACAGAAGGGGGGAGGGGGGGGGGGGGGGAGGAGAAAGAAGCTTGAACTACCAAGATATTGCATGAGAGTAAATCTAGATAAGATAATGATATGCACATATGTAATAAGGTGAAAAAATATCCCATTGAAAAATTAAAAAACTTATCTAGCCAAAGAAATTAAAATTCGAAACAAAAAGATGATAGGAGGCCCGATCCCCTATCCAAAGAAATGAGCCAAACACAGGTCCACAAAAGGGACCAGGACATGGTTCCACTACACCCGGTCCCAAATCTTAGACCATTCGGGACCGGGGAAACATGAGAACAAATGTTAAAACTAACGGAAGAAAAATTATTAAAATCTAATTTTGACACGCCGGAAAGATCAGTCCCGGAGAAACTGGGAGACAAATTCAAAACAGATTCTGACACGCCGGAATGACCGGTCCTGATTTGGGCCTGGGCCTGATCCGGGCTGGGAAAGCCGGGCGAAAAACCTGAAAGAAGAGGACCAGGACCCGGGAGGAACCCCAGGGGTGAGTGCAGAGCCTGCACAACCTCTGAGCCCGACACCATCCTGGAGGTCGGACCCGGACAAAAATCCGGGTCTGGCACCTCCCCCCCTGGAAAAACCTGGGCCCGGGGCCGGAAGTCTAGCCGGAGAAACAGCAGAAACAATATATGAAGAAGCAACTGCCTTTGTGGAGGACAGCGGATGTGTGATGACATGGATCATTCTGGTGGGAAAATCCTTTGGCCCATGCAGTGAAGACGTAGTAGTGACAGGTGACAGACTGGACCGACTTATGACCTGATTAGGCCCGAGACCTTCATCGGTCTGTAAGGGTGCAGGCTGCGGAATGTTGACTGATGATACTGAAGAAATCTGTGTGAAGTGACTGGGTTATGAACGAGCGGTGAACGAGGTGTAAACCGAGACTTCATATTCTTGTTCTTTGCGTTCTTCTTTGTGGTACCCCTGAAACAGCACAAATTAGTTAAATCTATTAGATTTTGTTAACTAAACGAAATCACAGATTTCTTTTTTCATGACAGAGTTGATACTTACCTCCCTAATACGCTTTGATATTGCTAAATATCGGCTTTCATTCAATAAAAAACTCAGATTAAAAAGATTAGGTGCCCCTACTGGGCAGGTAGTCAGATGACAGTCTGGCGGATGCTAGCCCCAACCACCGTGCATGCGCCGACTAGTACTTCCTCTGACTAATTTATTGGCTGACACTATGCAACTTTACGAGAGCCTGAAGACCGAGCCTCTGTGGGGCGGAGAGGTCGGGTCTGTATTAGGGAGGTAAGTATCAACTCTCTCGTGAAATAAACGAAATCTAGGATTTCTTTTTTCACGAGAGAGTTGATACTTACCTCCCTAATACTTTTGATATTGCTAAATATTGGCTTTCACTCAATAAACACTCAGATTTAAAACAGTTAGGTGCCCCTACTGGGCAGGGAGTCAGAGCGTAGTCTGGCGGATGCCAGCCCCACCACCGCGCATGCGCAGACTAGCACTTCCTCTGACTAGATTATTGGCTGACACACATGCAACTATTAAGAGCCTGAAGACCGAGCCTCTGTGGGGTGGAGAGGCCGGGTCCGTATCTAGGGAGGTAAGTATCAACTCTCTCGTGAAAAAAGAAATCCTAGATTTCGTTTATTTCACTTCAAGAGTATACTTACCTCCCTAATACTTTTGATATTGCCAGAATTCGAAAGTGAATCTGGCGGGAGGGAGGCGAGGTCAAAAGACCAGCTCATCCCTATACGCTTTTCTGCGTTTAAGGCACTTAAACTTCTGAAACTGTAAGAAAAAACAGTCAGGATTTGACTAACCATCGGATAACACCACCGATGTATGAGAGATGACCGAATGTCATATGCGCACCCCCCCCCCTCCTTCCTGGGAGGAAGAGTCGACTGACCTCAATGTCCTATACGCTCTCTACGTACAAGTGCCATGTACTACAGGACAGAGACGAAAAAGCTCCATTTTCGTAACTCTCAACAATGAACCACACAAATACACAAACCATCACCATATTAATAACGGGTAATCGTGACAATACAATCAACAACGGACAACACATGAACAAGACTGACCTTGTTGAAATGGCTGCTGACATCATCTTCCCATTGGTAAAGACTGATGCAGGCCCAAAAAAGTGGGTGTTTCCATAAATTAATTGTGAAATATATAAGTAATGAGGAAAAAACCTCCTCAAAAAATATAAACCGAGTTATTTTTTCAAAATCGACAAGGCGAGAGGATTAGAGGTGTCACGGAGATAATGGTCTGTAAAACTTGACTCACAGTGCCACTGAGCCACCGACATAATATCATCCACAGGGACCCCATTAAATAGGGCCGTGGATGTCACTACGCCGCGGACACTGTGAGCCTTGGCCACGTCAACCTGCTTCCCGGTGGCGGATTTATGGCAAAACTGAATGCATTCTACAATCCACCTGGAAATGGTGTCCTTAGAGGCCCTGCCATGGGGTTCAATATATGACAACCATAACGCTGACTGGTCGGTGCGCCACTCCGCCGTACGTTGTTTGTACCGGCGCAGCGCCCGGACGGGACACCATGCTTTAGAATTAGGATCATATCTAGTTAAAGCAGGCAAAATAATAGGTTGACCTGGATATTTCAACGACTGATTTTTAGCCAAGAAATTAATCCTATGTAGCAGCTTAAGGCCTTCCCCTGAAACCACAAAACGGTCATCCTCGGCTGATAAGGCATGAATTTCACTCCTACGCCTAGCCGAGGCCGCAGCAATTAAAAACACAGTCTTCAGTGTTAATAGTTTCATAGAAATGGAACTAAGTGGTTCAAAAGGCTTATCACCTAGTACTTGAAGCACTAGCGATAAACTCCAAGACGGAATCACAGGTGGATTCCTTGGTCTTAGATTGCCCATGCCTTTAATTAATACATTTAATGTATTTACTTCATCACTTCCCCTCTTAGCCAAGCAAGGAATAACAGACATTAATGCTGACTTATAACCAGCAATAGAGTTAGGCTTGAGGCTATAGGCATCATAGAGGTGACAGAGGAAATCAGCTACTACTTGAATAGATGAATCCATTGGATCAATACATCTTTTTGAGCACCATTCTGCAAATCTGTTGATTTTATAATTATATGCTCTGGAGGTTGACCCCCTCCTGGCTTTGGCCATAAACATGGCTGCTTGCTCAGAAAAGCCCTCCTTAATTCTAGATTCCTTGACAACATCCACGCAGTCAATCTGAACATTGACGGATTGTTGTGAAGGGCCTTGCCCTGGAAGATAATATCGTCCATCAGAGGCAGAGGAACCGGATTGCAGACCAGAAGGTCCAGCAGATCCGTATACCATGATCGGCTTGGCCAATCCGGGGCGATCAGAAGCACTTGGCATTCCTCTTGTCTGATTTTCTGAAGAATTTTTGGAATCAGGATTGCTGGAGGGAATGCGTATGCATACATTCTCCCCCAGCTGATAGCTAATGCATCTGTTGCGAAAGCGCTTGGATCCGGAATCGGAGAGACGTACGTCGTCATCTTCGCATTCTTCTTCGTTGCGAACAAATCGATGTTGGGTTTCCCCCAATGGTCGAACAGACGATCCGCCACACATTGATTTAGTTGCCATTCCGTGGGTAAAACACTCATCCTTCGGCTCAATGAGTCTGCTAGCAGGTTTAACCTTCCCGGAATATGAACTGCTTTCAAGGTAATCTGGTGATCCAGACACCAACAAAGCAGTTTCCATGTCATCATACAGAGACTGGGCGACTTCGTTCCGCCCTGGCGGTTTATGTAAGTCACAACTGTTGAGTTGTCTGAACGAATAAGAACAATCTTGCCCTGAACTTTCTGTAAGAAATGTTCCAGGCCCAGGACTACTGCTTTTAGCTCCAGTAGATTTATATGTTCCTTTGACTGTTCCAGATTCCAAAGCCCTGATATCGTGGACTCTTCCAGGCAAGCTCCCCAGCCCTCCATCGATGCATCTGTATACACAGTCACCTGAGGGTGGGGAGGGGTTAGCAAAACCCCCGGCAAGAGATTCTCTGTATTCAACCACCATTGCAGGTGGTGAATCAGAGGCGCCAACACTGACACATTCGAGTCCAGCGAACCTGTACTCTGGGTCCATTGTGTCATGAGAAATAACTGGATCGGCCGCCTGCGTAAGGCGGCCTGAGGAATGACTGGTTCCAATGAAACCATCAACCCCAGCATTCTCAAGTAAACCCGTGCCAGGACATGACGACTGTCGCACACTGACTGAATTAATGAGATGAGTTTCTGAACTCTCTCCTGAGTAGGATAAACATATCCTGTCTCTAGATCGAAGAACATCCCCAGGTAAACAAACTTCTGGGATGGAGTCAGCTCTGATTTTGGGAAATTGATCATCCAGCCTAAGTCTGTGAGAGTTTTCAAAACAATCTCCAGATTGGCCGACAAACTTTCCCGGGTGTGCGCTTTCAACAGCCAGTCGTCTATGTACGTGTGGACTGCTATGCTTCTCCTGCGGAGGTATGCTGTGATCGCAAGAACCACACGGGTGAAAACCCGAGGAGCCGTGGAAATTCCGAAGGGCAACACCCTGAATTCCCACTGTCTGCCCTGGAATGCAAATCTCAGGAAGCGACAGAAACTCCCGTGGATGGGGATGTGGAAATAAGCGTCCTTCAAATCTATCGACGCCGTCCACATCCCCTTCTCCAACCCCGCCAACACCGAGCGCACCGTTTCCATCTTGAAACTGGGCGTCTCGATGAACTTGTTCAATGGCTTGAGGTTGAGAATCGGTCTCCACCCTCCGGTGCGTTTTGTTACTAAGAACAGGGTTGAATAGAAGCCCGGACACCTTTGTGCCGGCTGAATAGCTCCCTTTTGTACGAGGGAATTTATCTCCTCCTCGATACACAACCTTTGCTCTGGATCTCTCGGAATGGGAGTCCAGACTGGCACTAGAGACAGTCGCGACGGCGGGCCTGTCATCCACTCTGGATGATACCCGACGTAAAGCCATCGCAAGACTAAACGGTCCTGAGTTAACCGTTCCCACTCTTGCATGTGGTCGGCTAGCCGGCCTCCCACCGGTCCACCTAGGGACCGCGGTGGACACGAGGCATGCAAGAGCGGCACTGTCTCCGTCGCCATACACACCGGAGTGGTTCTTACCGCGGTAAGCGTCCCGTCAGGACCGATAACCACGCCCAGATCCTCGCGCGCCCTGCCCCGCCCCGCGCGCACCTTGGTGCGCGGGCGGCTGCCTGGCTGACGGCGCCTGAGGAACCTGCGCCCCCCTCGCTGCTGGCCGAATCGCACGCGGCCGAGGCCGACGCTGCGACGGTGGCTGGCCTCTGACTTGGCCAGCACCACCTCGAGCCTGCAGGGGACGATACGCAGGGGCCGCGGCGCGAACGTTAGCACGACGCAGCACCTCAAACTGCTCGCGCAGCGCCCTCTGGTTATTCACCAGGGTGACCGTCTCCTGGAGGTGTCGACATCCCTCACCTACAAAAAGACCAGGACCCGTCATAGGCGTACGCAGTAGCCTATTGTACAGGTCCAGAGACGGGCACAGATTGTCCAGGGCAAACGTGCGTCTTGCCCGGACACTCCTGGTCACCGCCCGAGTCATACAGTCCAGCGCCAGGTTAATACCATCCTGGATGGCTCGCTGGACCGTGACCGGACTTGGCTGGCGCGATGCGGATGCCGTTACTACCCCCTGTAACAGCTGGGAGACGTGGGACAGAGCGGCAATCGAAGCCCTCCCACTCTCCTCCGCATCACGCAACGCGGTATTCGCCGAACGCAATGCGTTCGAGCACAAGACCCCCGTGTCAGAACGGGAGCCTGGCCGCGCATCCTCACCCAAAGCCGCGCGGTCATCCACGCTGGGCTTGGGTACCACACCGTACCGCTGGTAATCCAGGGGCACGATGCGACAACGCCTGGCCACCTCGCGAGGGGCCTTCGCGAGACGTCCACTCGACTTAATGGACGACTCCGCCGCCTTGAACATGTCAACGACATGCTCCGCCAGCAGCAGAGAAGGCATAGCGTTAGCAGTCGGTTTCCCAGCTAACCACGGCCTGTGGTCACGCTGGCTAGCCGACTGCTCCACGGGCAGATCAGACCTAACGCTCACCAACCACTGGCAAGCGTCAGACCAATCCTCCTCCGTGGCTAACTGCGAGCGCTCTACAAGACGGGGTCCTTCGTCTTCCTCCTGAGCGCAAGCAGCAGAGCTTGACGGCGGGTACGCTGATACACCTGGCAAGCCAGGGAAAATATGCGGGCCTGACAGCACCGGCATGACAATATCACTGGTTTGACCAGGAGCAGGCACCGTGGCAGAGCGCGGGGTATATACCGCCCCACCACGGGCCCGGCCAGCACCAGCAACACCCTCGGCAAGCCGAGGTATGCGGTACCGCTGGCCATCAGCAGCGCCCTGGGCCACCACCTGAGCCGCGGACTCTACTCCAGGGTGAGTAAAACCGTGGAAGAAGCCGCCTGTATTCCCCGTGAGGGGTGCACAAACGTCTTCATCCATGTCCACGTCGTCAGACGGCAACCCTAGCAGGTAATCCTCATCACCCTGGTCAGAAAGATTAGACCCCGGGTCAGCAAAGAGAGCTAACCCGGGCTGACCAGGAACGGTGCCATAGGAGGTACTGGCCACCGCGGCGTGCGGATACCCCTGGACTGATAAGCAGCCCGCGGGTTCCAGCGACAACCGTCCACGGTCCCCTCTCGGCGCGGCAATAAGCCTGCTGCCAGGGTCGTGGAACGCCCCCTCTAATGGGGCCACCTCTGAATCGTCGAACAACGGAAGCGGTCTAAGGAAAACCGATCCAGAGGCGGGGATTACCTGCTCCGAAGCCGATGATGAGGACAGTAAAGGATTTGGTCCAGGAAGCATGCCACGAAGCAACCCTGGAACCAAATCCTTTATTGTCCTCTTCATCTCTCCCAACATCTCGGTCCGGAAGGCCTCCATATCCACCGCGGACGAGACCTTCCCCTTACCCTTCCTACTTACAACCTCTCGTTTCCGCTTCTTCTTCTTCTCCTCCTCTACCACCTTGTCCGTCGCCTGTAAGCACAAGAATTCGGACATTAACTCGCCCCCCCAGTGCTTACATATGTCACAATTAGCCAAGGGACCACAAGGGCTACATTGATAGCAAAGATGAGGCCAGAACTTATCATGTAGAAAACGTCCACAGGACGCGCAACCCGGTCCCTGAAACAGGGCAAAGGACGAGGAGTATGAGCAAACTAGTTAAGCTTAGACACTCAAACCAACTCAAAGAGAAGGAAAACGATCATAAAGATCAATATACATCAGAAACCAGCATAGCGACTTGAATTGCTAATAAATACATAGCCAGGCTGATTATGACGTCATTAATCCCGTGACAGGAAAAATTTGATCCCAACAAAACATCCAAGTGCAAGGACGAATTGTATGCTGAATGGATACGTCGACTACACAACCATCAGATACACATAGATAACTCTTTTCTGGCAAAAATGTTAATTATCTCCCTTTGCTTACTATAATTAACATCACCACATTATCAATAACTAGATACCTGACACCTTGTATAGACAAACCATCCAACGTGACGAACCGGAGTACTCCACCACCTGCACGCCTCTTAACTCTCTCCACCTCATGGGGACGGAATTGGATCAAGAGGGCAAAGTGAGAAGACCTTTATACTAGGCCTCCAACTCACTGGACATAATTTTTCATTTGGTTAGATAACCTAACAGTGTTAGTAGGAAATGGAACCATGGTGGAGAGAAAACTAACTCTCTGCTGCTGTGATGCCACCACCTAGCGTCATACAGACCTGTGGACATAAACAGAAAGAGAAATTAGCCTTAGGTAGCACCGAGTTGACATAAACCAACTAACCAAGGCGCTTATCACGGTAAACGCGAGTCCCGGAAACACAATACACCGGGAAGAAAAACTCGCTAATTTTACTAGAAGTCACCTGATTTAAAGGTCCTAAGTCCCCCTTTGGCGAAGTGATCCTTCCTGCCATCCAAATCAGTGACTATCACTCCAAAATAACACCACTTAAACAGTTTAAGAGTAAGAAAAAGCTTTTGCACAAAAAGACATGTGTGATCTCTCTGCCAATAATCTAGCAAAGAGGAAGTGCTAGTCTGCGCATGCGCGGTGGTGGGGCTGGCATCCGCCAGACTACGCTCTGACTCCCTGCCCAGTAGGGGCACCTAACTGTTTTAAATCTGAGTGTTTATTGAGTGAAAGCCAATATTTAGCAATATCAAAAGTATTAGGGAGGTAAGTATACTCTTGAAGTGAAAAGAAATCCGCTTTTTGATATTGCCAGAATTCGACAGAGAATTTGGCAGGAGGGAGGCGAGGTCAAAGGACCAGCTCTTCCCTATGCGCTTTTCTGCATTTAAGGCACTTAAACCTCTGAAATTGTGTGAAAACACAACCAGGGATAGATTTGAACATCGGCTAACACCACCGATGGCTGAGAGATGACCATATGTCATATGGGCTCCCCCAACCCCCTTCCTGGGAGGAAGACTGAATGACCTCAATGTCCCATACGCTCTTTACGTACAAGTGCCATGTACTATAGGACATTTAAACGAAAAGGCTTCATTTTCGTATACTCTCAATAATGAACCAAATAAAACACGAACCATTACCATATTAATAACGAAGGATCACGTGACAATACAATTAACAATGGACAACACATAAACAAGACTGACCTTGTCTAGGCTGGATGCTGTCATCATCTACCCCTTGGTGAAGGCTGATGCAGTCCTAAAAAGTGGTTGTCTTCATTGATTAATTGTGAAATATATAAAAAATGAGGAAACATCAAAATATGAACACCTACATTATTTCTTCAAAATCGATAAGGCGAGAGGATTCGAGGTGTCACGGAGATAATGGTCGGTAAAAGTTGACTCACAGTGCCACTGGGCTACTGACATAATGTCATCCACAGGAACACCATTAAACTGGGTAGTAGAAGCCACTATGCCCCGAACACTGTGAGCCTTGGCCATGTCAACTTGTTTACCTGTGGCGGATTTATGACAAAATTGAATACACTCTGCAATCCACCTGGAAATTGTGTCCTTAGATGTCCTGCCATGGGGTTGAATATATGACAATCATAATGCTGACAGGTCCATCCGCCATTCCTGAGTACGTTGTTTGTACCGGCTTAAAGCCCGGACTGGACATGATGCTTTTGAATCAGGATCAGATCTAGTCAAAGCTGGTAAGAATATAAGTTGACCTGGATATTTCAAAGACTGGTTCTTAGCCATGAAATTTATCCTAGGTAGAAGCCTAAGGCCCTCCCCTGTAACCACAAAACGGTCTGCCTCAGCTGATAAGGCACAAATTTTGCTCCTCTGCCTTGCCGAGGCCGCAGCAATTAAAAATAGTTTTAAGAGTCAACATTTTCATAGAAATGGAACTTAGTGGTTCAAATGGCTTATCAGCTAGTACCTGGAGCACCAGAGACAAACTCCAAGACGGAATCACTGGGGGATTCCTTGGTCTTAGATTGCCCATGCCTTTAATTAAAGTATTTAATGTACTTACTTCATCACTTCCCCTATTAGCCAAACAAGGGATAACTGACATTAAAGCTGATTTATAACCAGCAATAGAGTTAGGCTTGAGGCTATAGGCATCATACAGGTGACGGAGGAAATCGGCTACTACCTGAATAGATGAATCCTTTAGATTAAAACATCTTTTTGAGCACCATTCTGCAAATCTGTTGATTTTATAATTATATGCTCTGGAGGTTGACCCCCCTCTGGCTTTTGCCATGAACATGGCTGCTTGCTCAGAAAAGCCCTCCTTAATTCTAGATTCCTTGACAACAGCCACGCAGTCAATCAGAACAGTGACGGATTGTTTTGATGGGCCTTGCCCTGGAAGATAATATTGTCCATTAGAGGCAGAGGAACCGGATTGCAGACCAGAAGGTCCAGCAAATCCATATACCATGATCGGCGTGGCCAATTTGGGGTGATCAGAAGATCTCCACACTCCTCCTGTCTGATTTTCTGAAGAATTTTTGGAATCAGGATTGCTGAAGGGAATGCGTATGCATACATTCCCATCCAGCTGATAGCTAACGCATCTGTTGCGATAGCGCTCGGATCTGGAATCAGAGAGACGTATGTCGTCATCTTCGCATTCTTCTTCGTTGTGAATAAATCTATGTTGGGTTTCCCCCAGTGGTTGAACAGACGATCCGCCACACATTGATTTAGTTGCCATTCCGTAGGTAAATAAACGAAATCAAGGATTTCTTTTTTCACGAGAGAGTTGATACTTACCTCCCTAATACTTTTGATATTGCTAAATATTGGCTTTCACTCAATAAACACTCAGATTAAAACAGTTAGGTGCCCCTACTGGGCAGGGAGTCAGAGCGTAGTCTGGCGGATGCCAGCCCCACCACCGCGCATGCGCAGACTAGCACTTCCTCTGACTAATTTATTGGCTGATACACATGCAACTATAAAGAGCCTGAAGACCGAGCCTCTGTGGGGTGGAGAGGCCGGGTCCGTATCTAGGGAGGTAAGTATCAACTCTCTCGTGAAAAAAGAAATCCTTGATTTCGTTTATTTCACATCAAGAGTATACTTACCTCCCTAATACTTTTGATATTGCCAGAATTCGACAGTGAATTCGGCGGGAGGGAGGCGAGGTCAAAAGACCAGCTCATCCCTATACGCTTTTCTGCGTTTAAGGCACTTAAACTTCTGAAACTGTATGAAAAAACAGTCAGGATTTGACTAACCATCGGATAACACCCCCGATGTATGAGAGATGACCGAATGTCATATGCGCTCCCCCCCCTCCTTCCTGGGAGGAAGAGTCGAATGACCTCAATGTCCTATACGCTCTCTACGTACAAGTGCCATGTACTACAGGACAGAGACGAAAAAACTCCATTTTCGTATACTCTCAACAATGAACCACATAAATACACAAAACCATCATCATATTAATAACGGGTAACGTGACAAGACAATCAACAATGGACAACACATACACAAGACTGACCTTGTTGAAATGGCTGCTGACATCCTCTTCCCATTGGTGAAGCACGATGCAGTCCCAAATTAGTGGTTGTTTCCATAAATTAATTGTGAAATATATAAGCAATGAGGAAACCACATCAAAAATATATGCCAAGTTATTTTTTCAAAATCGACAAGGCGAGAGGATTAGAGGTGTCACGGAGATAATGGTCTGTAAAACTTGACTCACAGTGCCACTGAGCCACCGACATAATATCATCCACCGGGACCCCATTAAATAGGGCAGTGGATGTCACTACGCCGCGGACACTGTGAGCCTTGGCCACGTCAACCTGCTTCCCGGTGGCGGATTTATGGCAAAACTGAATGCATTCTACAATCCACCTGGAAATGGTGTCCTTAGAAGCCCTGCCATGGGGTTCAATATAAGACAACCATAACGCCGACTGGTCGATGCGCCACTCCGCCGTACGTTGTTTGTACCGGCAAAGTGCCCGGACGGGACACCATGCTTTAGAATTAGGATCATATCTAGTTAAAGCAGGCAAAACAATAGGTTGACCTGGATATTTCAACGACTGATTTTTAGCCAAGAAATTAATCCTAGGTAGCAGCTTAAGGCCTTCCCCTGAAACCACAAAACGGTCATCCTCGGCTGATAAGGCATGAATTTCACTCCTACGCCTAGCCGAGGCCGCAGCAATTAAAAACACAGTCTTCAGTGTTAATAGTTTCATAGAAATGGAACTAAGTGGTTCAAACGGCTTATCACCTAGTACTTGAAGCACTAGCGATAAACTCCAAGACGGAATCACAGGTGGATTCCTTGGTCTTAGATTGCCCATGCCTTTAATTAATACATTTAATGTATTTACTTCATCACTCCCCCTCTTAGCCAAGCAAGGAATAACAGACATTAAAGCTGACTTATAACCAGCAATAGAGTTAGGTTTGAGGCTATAGGCATCATAGAGGTGACAGAGGAAATCAGCTACTACCTGAATAGATGAATCCATTGGATCAATACATCTTTTTGAGCACCATTCTGCAAATCTGTTGATTTTATAATTATATGCTCTGGAGGTTGACCCCCTCCTGGCTTTGGCCATAAACATGGCTGCTTGCTCAGAAAAGCCCTCCTTAATTCTAGATTCCTTGACAACATCCACGCAGTCAATCTGAACATTGACGGATTGTTGTGAAGGGCCTTGCCCTGGAAGATAATATCGTCCATCAGAGGCAGAGGAACCGGATTGCAGACCAGAAGGTCCAGCAGATCCGTATACCATGATCGGCTTGGCCAATCCGGGGCGATCAGAAGCACTTGGCATTCCTCTTGTCTGATTTTCTGAAGAATTTTTGGAATCAGGATTGCTGGAGGGAATGCGTATGCATACATTCTCCCCCAGCTGATAGCTAACGCATCTGTTGCGAAAGCGCTTGGATCCGGAATCGGAGAGACGTACGTCGTCATCTTCGCATTCTTCTTCGTTGCGAACAAATCGATGTTGGGTTTCCCCCAATGGTCGAACAGACGATCCGCCACACATTGATTTAGTTGCCATTCCGTGGGTAAAACACTCATCCTTCGGCTCAATGAGTCTGCTAGCAGATTTAACCTTCCCGGAATATGAACTGCTTTCAAGGTAATCTGGTGATCCAGACACCAACAAAGCAGTCTCCATGTCATCATACAGAGACTGGGCGACTTCGTTCCGCCCTGGCGGTTTATGTAAGTCACAACTGTTGAGTTGTCTGAACGAATAAGAACAATCTTGCCCTGAACTTTCTGTAAGAAATGTTCCAGGCCCAGGACTACTGCTCTTAGCTCCAGTAGATTTATATGTTCCTTTGACTGTTCCAGATTCCAAAGCCCTGATATCGTGGACTCTTCCAGGCAAGCTCCCCAGCCCTCCATCGATGCATCTGTATACACAGTCACCTGAGGGTGGGGAGGGGTTAGCATAACCCCCACCAAGAGATTCTCTGTGTCCAACCACCATTGCAGGTGATGAATCAGAGGCGCCAACACTGACACATTCGAGTCCAGCGAACCTGTACTCTGGGTCCATTGTGTCATGAGAAATAACTGGATCGGCCGCCTGCGTAAGGCGGCCTGAGGAATGACTGGTTCCAATGAAACCATCAACCCCAGCATTCTCAAGTAAACCCGTGCCAGGACATGACGACTGTCGCACACTGACTGAATTAATGAGATGAGTTTCTGAACTCTCTCCTGAGTAGGATAAACATATCCTGTCTCTAGATCGAAGAACATCCCCAGGTAAACAAACTTCTGGGATGGAATCAGCTCTGATTTTGGGAAATTGATCATCCAGCCTAAGTCTGTGAGAGTTTTCAAAACAATCTCCAGACTGGCCGATAAACTTTCCCGGGTGTGCGCTTTCAACAGCCAGTCGTCTATGTACGTGTGGACTGCTATGCTTCTCCTGCGGAGGTATGCGGTGATCGCAAGAACCACACGGGTGAAAACCCGAGGAGCCGTGGAAATTCCGAAGGGTAGCACCCTGAATTCCCACTGTCTGCCCTGGAATGCAAATCTCAGGAAGCGACGGAAACTCCTGTGTATGGGGATGTGGAAATAAGCGTCCTTCAAATCTATCGACGCTGTCCACATTCCCCTCTCTAACCCCGCCAACACCGAGCGCACAGTCTCCATCTTGAAACTGGGCGTCTCTATGAACTTGTTCAATGGCTTGAGGTTGAGAATTGGTCTCCACCCTCCGGTGTTCTTTGTTACTAAGAACAGGGTTAAATAGAAGCCCGGACACCTCTGTGCCGGCTGAATAGCTCCTTTTTGTATGAGGGAATTTATTTCCTCCTCGATACACAACCTTTGATCTGGATCTCTCAGATTTGGAGTCCAGATCGGCACTAGAGACAGTCGCGATGGCGGGCCTGTCATCCAATCGGGATGATACCCGACTGAAAGCCATCGCAAGACTAAACGGTCCTGAGTTAACCGTTCCCACTCTTGCATGTGGTCGGCTAGCCGGCCTCCCACCGGTCCACCTAGGGATAGAGGTGGACATAAGGAGTGCAAGAGCGGCACTGTCTCCTTTGCCAGAAACACCGGCGCGGTTCTCACCGCAGTAACCGTCCCATCAGGAACGATTACCCCGCCCAGATCCTCGCGCGCCACGACCAGCACCGCGCGCACCTCGGTGTGCGGGCGGCTGCCTGGCTGACTGCGCCTGAGGAGCCTGCGCCCCCCTTGCTGCTGGCCGAATCGCACGCGGCCGAGGCCGGCGCTGCGATGGTGGTTGGCCTCTGACCTGGCCACTACCACCTCGAGCCTGCAGGGGACGATACGCAGGGGGTGCGGCGCGAACGTTGGCACGACGAAGCACCTCAAACTGCTCGCGCAGCGCCCTCTGGTTATTGACCAGAGTAACCGTCTCCTGGAGGTGCCTACATCCCTCACCTCCAAAGAGACCAGGACCTGTCATAGGCGTACGTAGTAGCCTATTGTAGAGGTCCTGGGACGGGCACAGATTATCCAAGGCAAAAGTGTGCCTTGCCCGGACACTCCTGGTCACCGCCCGCGTCATACAGTCCAGAGCCAGGTTGATACCATCCTGGATGGCTCGCTGGACTGTGACCGGACTTGGCTGGCGCGATGCGGATGCTGTTACTACCCCTTGTAACAGCTGGGAGACGTGGGACAGAGCGACAATCGAAGCCCTCCCACTCTCCTCCGCATCACGCAACGCGGCATTTGCTGAACGCAACGCGTTCGAACACAAGACTCCCGTGTCAGAACGGGAGCCTGGCCGCGCATCCTCACCCAAAGCCGCGCGGTCATCCACGCTCGGCTTCGGTACCACACCGTACCGCTGGTAGTCCAGGGGCACGATGCGGCAACGCCTGGCCACCTCGCGCGGGGCCTTAGCGAGACGTCCACTCGACTTAATGGACGTCTCCGCCGCCTCGAACATGTCAACGACATGCTCTGCCAGCGGCAGAGAAGGCATAGCGTTAGCAGTAGGCTTACCAGCTAACCACGGCCTGTGCTCACGCTGGCTAGCCGACTGCTCCACGGGCAGATCTGGTCTAACACTCACCAACCACTGGCAAGCGTCAGACCAATCCTCCTCCGTGGCTAGCTGCGAGCGCTCTACAAGACGGGGGCTTTCGTCTTCCTCCTGAGCGCAAGCAACAGAGCTTGACGGCGGGTACGCTGATATCCCTGGCAAGCCAGGGAGAACATGCGGGCCTGACAATACCGGCATGCTAATATCACTGGTTTGACCAGGAGCAGGCGCCGTGGTAGAGCGCGGGGCATATACCGCCCCACCACGGCCCCGGCCAGCACCAGCGACACTCTCGGCAAGCCGAGGTATGCGGTACCGCTGGCCTTCAGCGCCCAGGGCCACAGTCTGAACCGTGGATTCTACCCCTGGGAGAGTAGAACCGTGGAAAAAGGCGCCTGTATTCCCCGCGAGGGGTGCACAGACGTCATAATCCATGGCCACATCTTCAGACGGCGACCCCAACAGGTAATCCTCATCCTCCTGGCCAGACAGATTAGACTCCGGGTCAGCAAAGAGAGCTAACCCGGACTGGCCAGGGAAGGTGCCATACGAGGTACTGGCACCCGCGGTGTGCGGATACCCCTGGACTGATAAGCAGCCCGCGGGTTCCAGCGACGACCGTCCACGGTCCCTATTGGGCGCGACAATAAGCCTGCTGCCAGGGCCGTGGAACGCCCCCTCTAATGGGGCCACCTCTGAATCTTCAAACAACGGAAGCGTACTAAGGAACGTTGATTCAGAGGTGGAGATTACCTGCTCCGAAGCAGATGATGAGGTCAATAAAGGATTTGGTCCAGGAAGCAACTCTGGAACCAAATCCTTTATTGTCCTCCTCATCTTTCCCAACATCTCGGTCCGGAAGGCCTCCATGTCCACCGCGGACGAGGCCTTCCTCTTACCCTTCTTACTTACAACCTCTTTTTTCAGCTTCTTCTTCTCCTCCTCCACCTTGTCCTTCGCCTGCAAGCACAAGAATTCGGACATTATCTCGCCCCCCCCAGTGCTTACATATCTCGCAATTAAGCAAAGGACCACAGGGGCTACACTGAAAACAGAGATGAGGGCCAAACTTGTCCCTCAAAAATCGTCCACAGGACGCACAACCAGGTCTCTGAAAAAGGCCAAAGGACGAGGAGTATGAGCAAACTAGTTAAGCTTAGAAAACTCACCAACTCAAGAGAAGGAAAATGATCATAAAGATCATAATTTATCAGAAAACCAGCTTCGGACAACTTTAATTGTTAATATAAAGAGCAAGGCTGATTATGACGTCATTAATCCTATGACAGGAAAAAATCGATCCCCAACAAACATCCCAGTGCAAGGACGAATTGTATCTCTAACCAGAACATGTGCAGAATGGACATTTCGACTACACAAGCATCAGATATATACTGATAACAATGGCAAATAGAGTTAATTATCTCCCTTTCCTCTAAATAATTAACCTCACCTCATATCAATAATTAGATACCTGACACCTTGTCTAGACAAACCATCCAACCTGATGAACTGGAGCACTCCACCACTGAACGCCTCTTAACTCTCTCCACCTCTAGGGGAAGGAATTGGATCAAGAGGGCAAAGTGAGAAGACCTTTATAATAGGCCTCCAACTCACTGGACATAGAATTTTTGGTTAGATAACCTAACAGTATTAGTAGGAAATGGAACCATGGTGGAGAGACACAAACCCTCTGCTGATGTCATGTCCATTATATTTCTTCACACAGACCTGTGGACATAAACACAAAGAGAGATTAGTCTTATATAGCACCTAGTTGAAATAAACCAACTAATCAAGGCGCTTATCACGTTTAGCGCGAGTCCCGGAAACATTACAACGGGACAAAACTCGCTAATTTTACTAGAAGTCACCTGATTTAAAGGTCCAAGGCCCTCCTGTGGCGAAGTCACTCTCTCTGCCATCTTTCTCAGGGATAAACTTCTACCAAACCGTCTCAAAAAGCTTCGAAAAGAGTATAGAAAGTTTCTAACACAAAAGCATGTGTACACTCTCAGCCAATAAATTAGCAAAGAGGAAGTGCTAGTCTGCGCATGCGCGGTGGTGGGGCTGGCATCCGCCAGACTACGCTCTGACTCCCTGCCCAGTAGGGGCACCTAACTGTTTTAATCTGAGTGTTTATTGAGTGAAAGCCAATATTTAGCAATATCAAAAGTATTAGGGAGGTAAGTATACTCTTGATGTGAAAACACTCATCCTTCGGCTCAATGAGTCTGCTAACAGATTTAACCTTCCCGGAATATGAACTGCTTTCAGGGTAATCCTACTGTTGCGTTGTCTGATCAAACCAGAACACTCTTGCCCTGAACTTTCTTTATGAAATGTTCCAGGCCCAGGACTACTGCTCGTAATTCCAGTAGATTGATATGTTCTTGTGACTGATCCAGATTCCTAAGCCATGATACTGTGGATTCTTCCAGGCAAGCTCCCCACCCCTCCATCGATGCATCTGAATACATCGTTACCTGAGGGTGAGGAGGGGTTAGCATCAACCCCGCAAGGAGATTCTCTGTCTTCATCCACCACTGTAGGTGGTGAATACGAGGTTCCAACACTGACATGTTCGAGTCCAGTGAACCTGTACTCTGGGTCCATTGCGTCATGAGAAATAACTGGATAGGGTGCCTGCATAAAGCCGCCTGAGGAATGACTGGTTCCAGAGAAACCATCAACCCCAGCATTCTCAGGTAAACCTGTGCCAGGACATGATGACTGTTGCACACTGACTGTATTACTGAGATGAGTATTTGTACCCTCTCCTGAGTAGGATAAACATATCCTATCTCTAGATCGAAGATCATTCCCAGGTAGACAAACTTCTGGGATGGGGTCAGCTCTGATTTTTGGAAATTGGTTTTCCAGCCTAAGTCTGTGAGAGTTTTCAAAACTATCTCCAGATTTGCTGATAAACTTTCCTGATTGTGTGCTTTTAACAGCCAGTCGTCTATGTACGTGTGAACTGCAATACTTCTCCTGCGGAGGAATGCTGTTATCGTAAGAACCACCCTGGTGAAGACCCAAGGGGCTGTCAAAATTCCAAAGGGTAAAACCCTGAATTCCCACTCTCTGCCCTGGAATGCGAACCTCAGGAACCGACGAAAACTCCTCGCTATTGGAATGTGAAAATAAGCATCCTTCAGATCTATTGAAGTTGTCCACATTCCCTTCTCCAACCCTGCCAACACCGATTTCACTGTCTCCATTTTGAAACTGTGTGTGTCACGGTTGAATAGAAGCTCATGCACTTCTGTGCCGGTTGAATTGCTCCTTTTTGTATGAGGGAATTTATTTCTTCCTCTTTACACAACCTTTGATCTGGATCTCTTGGAATTTGAGTCCAGACTGGCACCAGAGACAGTCGCGATAGAGGGCCCGTTATCCAATCGTGATGATACCCGAGTGCAAGAGTGGCACTGTCTCCTTGGCCAAAAGCACCAGAGTGGTTCTCACCGTGATAACCAACCCATCAGGCACGATTACCACGACCAGATCCTCGCGCGCCACAACCAGCACCATGCGCACCTCGGTGTGTGGGCGGCTGCCTGCACCGGAGGGGCCTGCGGCCCCCTCGCTGCTGGCCGAACCACGCGTGGCCGAGGCAGATGCTCCACTGGTAGTTGGCCTCTGACCTGGCCACCACCACCTCGAGCCTGCAGGGGATGATACGCAGGGGGAGCTGCGCGAACGCGCTCTTTGCGGAGCACTTTAAATTGCCTGCGCAGTGCCCTCTGGTTATTGCCCA